>VWYK01112217.1:0-10843 GCA_013399775.1 Semnornis frantzii | reverse complement strand
GGCTATTTCATTTGTTAAAATTGGGAAAAACTTAATCTCTTGGTTGCTTCTAAAGACAGAGATTGCTCTGGGGAAAGACCTGGCACGTGAGTCCCAAAAGAACCCTATTCTCTGAGGGCTCCTGAATAGGAAATAATCTCTGAATGATGTTTTGTTTGACCCAGCCAAAGGTGTGGAGAGGACATGGTAGGGATAGGATGCTGTTAGGGTCCTGTATGTCTTTCCTCGCTAGTGACTGTTTGGCTGCTACTATTGAGTTCTAAGTCAGCTGCAGAAATTTTACTCCTCACTTGCTGGAACCTCTAAAGTCTCCAGGCTGGGGAAAGGTCTCTGTTGTTTCTCTCTCTTTAGCCACACAGAAGTTTTGAGGTCATGTATGTAGCAGTGTTGGTAAGTCTCTGGGCAGGACATGATGCTGTTAAGCAGGCATAGCAGGAATCCTCTGTCCCAGTTTATACTGGGGACTCCTGCAAAGGGATCCTCTTCTACAAGATCCTTTTTTGGTCAGACTACAAGAAGGCAACCAGTATCTAGCTGGTGTCCACTGCCTGGCTTGTGGAGGGTGCCTAGAGGTTTTTGCCAGCCTTGAATGAAGCTATGACTTCATTCCATCTGTGTTGCTGAATTAATGTAAAATGTGCTCACTATAACCTCTTGTGGTTAGAAGCTTTTATGCCCTTCAGGAATCATGGTATATTTTCTGTCGTACCAACTGTATTTTGTTGTTGGCTGAAGGAATACAGGGTAAGGCTACATTGGGCAAAACAGTGTTAGGCTACATTGGGCAAAACAGTGTTAGGCTACATTGGGCAAAACAGTGTTAGGCTACATTGGGCAAAACAGTGTTAGGCTACATTGGGCAAAACAGTGTTAGGCTACATTGGGCAAAACAGTGTTAGGCTACATTGGGCAAAACAGTGTTTCTTTTGTTGGGTGCACTGCAAGTTGTTGAATTTTTTATTTGACAACCAAAGGAAGATACCAAGTGTGGGTTTGGTGCAGTATTTACATTGTGAAGTTAGTTTTAGAACAGCTTGATTGTTTCTCTTACTAACTGGAAAAGAAAATAAATGAAACCACCAACCCTGAAACAATTTGTCATATTTCTAAACACTGAATGAAGAACAAGAAAAAGGCAAATCAAATTAATAAAAACAAGTCTAGAGAAGGTATTGCTTTCCTTAAATAGATTTAAATCTCTAATCAGAAGCTATGTTCTGCTGCAGGGGCTGATGCTTCATCTTTATACACAGCTAAAGTTGTAATGTTAAGATATTGCTGGTAGGGAGAGTAACTTTCAATACCTCTTGAGTCTTCCATAAAAAATTAGGTAATCAGGAGAGCAGAGATGGGGCATCAGGGTTTTTCTTCTTCATTTGCTAGGAGAGGTAAAAAAAAACAGCCAGTCTATTGCTCATGGTCTCTGTGGCTAATGTAGTGTTCTGCATAAGGTTGAATGGGCTTTGAGACACATCCTACCCCTGCCACAAAGTACAGAGAAGAAAGAGGCAGCGCTAAACTGCCCCTAAAGCTGAGTGCACAGCTCTGCTCCAAACTGGTGCGGGATCTGGGGTGACTTTGGCAGACACTAATCATAGAGAATTGCATGCATGATAATAGCGTTTTAAAAAGGTCTGGTTGCAAAGTTTAACCTTTGGGAAGGGCACACTTTGGATGGTTCTGCTTCCCTTTCAGAAGGCTGAACCCCTGCCAGCTAGCTCTGTGTGGTGCAGTGGGCATAGGTTTTCTGACATTTTTCTGCTGTATTTGGACACAAGGCTCGAGCCTGTGCTTGATGCATCTTGGAGGCTGAGGCTGTGCCCCTCTGTTTGTGGCCTCTCTTAATCCATTCAGAAAGAAGCAGAAGCCCCCAGGGAGGCAAAGCTTTGACAAACTGATGTTTGTCTGTGGTGCTCTCAAGGTGTTTTGCTGACTGCAGTCATCTCCAGGTCTTTGCCAATGAGCAAGTTTCACTCATGAAGGTGACAGTCATCCATGCCAGAGACCAGTACTCTTCCTCACTTAACAGACACCTGAAAGTTTGCTGCCCTCGAAGAAACACAGGCTGGACTATCACTTTGAGAGGTGCTTCTGGGTTGTTAAACTGGGGCTTAGTATTAGCAGAGGTACAACTGAGAGATCCTGTCTGCTTTTGTCATTATCATGCAAACTCTGCTTTGCAAGGCACCAGTGCCCTCCCCTTCTGGAGAAAATGGCCTCATCTGTCAGCAGGGAAGCTCTGTCTGTGAGCTCTAATATTCATCATTGAGTCTGGCAGTTCTTTGCACTGTACCTACTTCTGCCTTTTCTGTGACAAGTTCTTGGGAGGGGGGAAGGGGTCCTAGTGAGATTCATAAGTGGCCACATTGGATTTTGAGTTACTTACAGGAAATCAGTTAGGGATTATGTGCCAGGGGAGACCTTTAGTGAGAAATATTGACTTGTCAAAATCAAAAATAATCTTCTGGCAGGAACACTCCATTTTTAGCAGGATCCAGCTTTTTGTTAAAACAGATGTTGAGACATTGTCAGCAGCATGATCAGTGGTGTGGTGGTTTGGGCATTTCCCTGGAAGCCAGTTCAGATGAAGGACTTGAGTTGCAGACCTTCACTGAGCTGCTGAGTCGTTCTGAACGTTCCCTCTCCCATGGAGAGAAGTCTGATGCCACCAGTGAGCTACTCACTTGGCGCACAGGGAGCTCATGGAGTAGCCTGGCAGCAGCACAGTACAAACCACAAGGACAGTTTGCAAGCAGTGGCAGCATGAAGAAGAAACTTCTTTCCAAAACTCTCTGACTTTTGCAGAAGCAACAGCCCAGTTCTGTCTGCTCTCTTTTTACATTGTTCCCCAGCTCAGTGGACAGTCTGTAGCTGTCAACTCTTGCAGAGCCCCAACTTCCCGTCAGCAGAGATAGAACAGGGTGTAAAGTGCTCGGGATTGGCTCTGACAGCCAGCCCTTCGTGGGAATGGAAAATGCAGACTTGTTTCACAGTTGACAAGGAGCTGATTATTTATGTTTCTTAGAAAACAACTCAGAATCTTTTTTTTAACCATTATGGATGACTTTCTGTGCATTCTTTCTGAATCATGACAAACTGAGATTAAACAGCAAACAACCCCTGAGAGCTGTCATCTTTTCCCCTGATTTACATAGGCTTGTACCCATAAATTATGAAGGCAGCTACTGGATACTGCGACTGAAAAGTACTTTACTTGTGGTGCAGTTTAGTGAATTGCAACAGCAGAAGTTGGTGGTGCCATCCCATAAAATTGCTCGACATTTTCAGGGTGCTAAGCCATGAGAGAAAGCTGCTAATTTTTTATTTTGTTTTTACCAGGAACCCTTGAGTTTTTATGCTGGATTGTCTCCTTTCTCATTTCTCTACCATGTTCTAATGTTAGAAGAACAAAAATTCTCCTCCTGTAACAGGAGGAAACAACAGGAAAAGGATGGAAATTTTCCATCTTGCTCTGGTGCTCTGAACACTTCAGCATCTGTAATATAACTATTTCTCCATAAATAATCCATGTAATTTTGGGCACCCCTTTTTTTGTCTCAACTGCCTCACTCTCCTTTAATGGTAAGTTTTAGAAACATGCTATAAAGAAAAGAGGCTTAATTTTGTTCCACTGCAAAGCCTCCTTATTTATGGCTGTTATTAGTTTATTTCCTTTCATATTCCTTGAGGAGGATGGAGTAAGGTGGTAATGTATCACCTCCCAAAGTAAGACTGTGAGGATATGCATATGGCCAGATTTATCCAAGTGTTTTGTTCTCAGTAGTGTAGGCACATTCACATGCAACCCTCTGTGCTTTACCTCCTCTTGCAGTGCAGAGAGCCATTTTTACTGCACAAAGCTGGATTCTGCACTCCTGTTCCTCGCGGAACATTCTTTGCTCTTCTCTTATTTCTCATCTTCTCAAAGTAGTCCACAGTGGGGGTGTCCAAAGCAGCAAGGTCTTGGTCACCCTCATGGCTACATTTCCCATCAGCTTAGTAGGTCTGGCAGACAATTATTTGAACAGTTGTAAGGCTCTGGTGTTTGCCTGTGTTCTGATGGGTCTTGATGAAGACCGAAATGTTTTGAGTTTTGGTATTGCGCGAGAGCATCTTCCCTCATTGTGCAAGTGCCAGGCTGGACAAGATGGCCCCCCTGAGGACCATGGCTTGTCACAGGCCAAAGTAGCAGTGGGAATAGCATTGCAAAGGGGCAGCAGAAAATCTCTGTATTGTGTTTCCCCACAGGAAATTAATGTTACTGCCTCCTACAGACTAATTTTTTTCCCCCACAGAGAATTTCTGCAGCTCTAATATCAGTAAGGACATCTGTTTGCAGCTGTGGAAGGAAGAGATGTGTTTTAAAATTATCTGCCTACCACTTTCCCAAAGAAAGAGAACAGTTCCTTCTAATATTTTTTTTTAAATAAAATATTTTTCTTTTTTGATGTTTGCCTTCTACACTCTGATGGCCACAGTTACAGATCTCAGTGGTTACAAGGATTGTGTTTTCTAAACAGAGTAGTTAGAATCATAAAGGATAAATATATGAAACCTGGGAACAATATCAATTATCCTCTCTAGAAAGATTTTTTTTTTAATTACATTTTGAATTACATTCCTCTAACAAAGTCTAAAACATAAATATCCACTCAAGTGCAGAAAGGGCCCAAAGAGACATTGTTTGCCATAACTGTTTCTGCCAATAAGCAGTCCTTGAGTAGGCACACCTGGTGCTGTAAACAAAGCCATAGCATCTCAAAGGGTGATGGTGATATGTGTACACATCCATACCTGTTCTGTAACCAACTCCCTTCCTGCTTCACATCCTCCAAGTTCATTGGCTTTCTTTCCTGGGTCTTTCAGGCATGACACACTTCTGTATGTGTGGTAAGATTCAAAAACTTCAAATCCATAAAATCAATCCACTTGGTGATCTTCTGCTCTATAACACCTAAGAGTTTATAGTTGTTCAGCTTTGATGGATCATGATTTGGCTTAACAGCCATTTGCCAACCTGGCAGGCAGAGAGGTAAATCTCTTGCCCTCTGTGAGCCTCCAGCCTGGCAGTACCTCTGTGTCACTCTCAGAAACCCACAGCAAGGGGATGGCTATGACTGCTCTGGGAAGGGACCAATGCTCTCTGCTCCAGCAGCTCCCAAGGCTGCCCTGTAATGCAGCTGCCTTTTGAGATGGGGGTATAAAGGTCTGGTAGTGACTAGTGAAGGAAGTAGTAGCAGAGTTTTCTTCACAATAAGCTTACCAAACGTTTTGGTTTCATCACACTTCTGGCAGCAAGAGAGACATTAATTAGCACTTTTATCGCATAGTAGTCTATAGGCTTAAAATGTCAGCCTGAGCAGATTTGTAGGTTAGGTTGAACTGTTAAAGCTTTCCCAGGCATTATGTGTATATATATTATTTCTTTATTGGCAATATGAGATCATGGTTGGAGGGCTATACATCTCTTCTTGATTCCTTTGTCCTCTGCCACCAGAAAAATGTAGATATTGCAGCATCCTACCAGCTGTCAATATTCAGACAGTTTCTCTTTTTGAGTCTCTTACAAAGTATGGAGTAGAGGATACAAAATTCCATCAGCATGCTTTTCTATAACTTAATTTGTATTTATTATTTTTCCAAGAAGGGAAACTTCTATACCTATAATGAGAAAAAAGAGGCATGCTATGAAACATTCTTCTTAATGGCAGCAGTGGAAGTGATCTGTGATTTGGGATGTTAGAGCAAGTCTCCTGGGAAATGGATTAGTAGGCCAGGAGAGGGTATTGTGATCGAAGTGCATAGTAAATTAATTTACCTCACACTCCTGCAATTTATCACACAGATATAACATCCACACATGAAAAGATACATGAGTATGGATACAATACTGCTCGAGTGCTTATATCTTATTCCAGAACTTTAAATAATTGAACGCTACTGCTTTAACCTTATTGAAATATTAAAACTCTGCAATCCCTCAGATTTGCTTTTGTTACAAGTGTAACGTTACATTCTTGTGTCATCATGACACCAGGCCATAATTGCAGCCCAGACAGGTCTTTGGCCATTTCAGTAGAAAAAAAAAACTGGTTTTGACTGGTAGACTGCTAAGCAATTTCATCAAGAACAAGGAGACACCTTGTAAAGGAAGAGGAATTACAGATTCACTTACATCAGGAGCCCTTTTAAAAAGAACTTTTATTTGCTCAGCCTTGCAACTTTTGGCTTGCAATCATTTCCCATCCATGTAGCGGTTCTGAGTGATTTTTTTTTAATTTTTTTTTTTTTTTTCACGTTGCAGGAGTCAGGCTTTGCAATTAGACTTGGCTGGTAAACAGTTGATTAAAAATATGTACTTCAAAGCTAGATGAAACAAGTCTGTCAGAGGTTTTGATGGAGAAAGGAACAAAGTAAAGATCCATCTATTGTTGAAGGACTTCTAGGTTGGGTGGTAGTGGTGCAGTGAAGTTGAGCACATGAAATGCAGTTATGTTCTGACCTGAATTAGGGGGGGTTAAGAGTTTTCCTTTGCTGCTTGTGGTCCCTATTCTCTGATGAGGCTTCTCTGTGCCTTTGACTAAAAACTGCCTTGTTCCTGAGCAACAACTTCCCATCAAGACTACTGATAAGTAGGTCTCCTTCTCAAAAAGTTCCAGCTGCACAGAATGTGTGTGATCAGATGACAAAAAGGGTGCCTCAAAAAGAAGTCTCAGTTAGCTACAGTCACTGTGCTTAATTCAAGAAAGCCGAACTGGTACCTGCTGCTCATGGAGCTGGTGATCAGGGCATTGCAGAGGAGAGGCTCTGCTCCTCCTGCTGTCCCACATCTTCTTTTAAAGCATTGCTTGGCTCCTCTCTGCAGAGCTACCAACTCCTTTTAGCTGGAATCCCTTTATTGCTCGGTTCCTCTAATTACTTACTTATCTGCAGGTCTTTTAAAATTTGGTAATTGGTGTATGTAGCTGCCTGTTTCCCCTAAAGTTTTATGTACATCTTATCTAAGTGTATAATCAGCTAAATTAATCCTAATTACAATTTCTGAGACTCTCATGAATCGTTCATTTTGTGAAGAGAGAAAAGTTTTCTTGACAGTTGTTTATGGGTAGAGGTCATGAATATCATTGTATTATCCTTTTTTTATTACCCAAACCTGATAACTCTTCCTAAAGCATTTTTGGTTCCATTAACTTACTTTTACTGCTAGATCTAACATGAAATCATAGAAGGGTATGATTGGAAGGGACCTCAAAGATCATCTAGTTCCAACCCCCTGCCATAGTCAGGGACACCTCCCACTAGTACAGGTCACTCAAGGCCTCATCCAGTCTGGCCTTGAACACCTCCAGGGAGGGAGCAACCACAACCTCCCTGGGCAACCTGTGCCAATGTCTCACCACCTTCACTGTAAAGAACTTCCTCCTAACATCCAGTCTAAATCTCCCCTCTGCCACTTGAAACTCATTGCCCCTTTTCCTCTCATTGCAAGACCTTGTCAATAGTCCCTCCACAGCCTTCCTGGAGCCCCCTTCAGATCCTGGAAGTCTACTCTAAGGTCTCCAGGCTGCAGAGCCCCAACTCTCTCAGCCTGTCCTCACAGCAGAGCTGCTGCAGTTCTCTCAGCATCTTGGTGGCCTCCTCTGGACCCGCTCCAACACTTCCATGTCCTTCCTGTGCTGGGGGCTCCAGAACTGCACGCAGGACTCCAGGTGGGGTCTGAGGAGAGCGGAGCAAGGGGACAGAATCCCCTCCCTTGCCGCGTTGCCCCCACTGCTCTTGCTGCAGCCCAGCACACACTTGCTGTCTGGGCTGCACTCACTGCAGGCTCATGTTGAGCTTTTCATCACCCCAGACCCCCAGGGCCTGTTCCTCAGGGCTGCTCTCAGCCATTCCCCACCCAGCCTGGAGTTGTGCTTGCACATGCGTTCTGCTGTGTAATAAATCACCAGCTAATAAAACTATGTCATTCTAAATCAGTTTACACTCACTTATGACTATGTTTGTTCTTCTTAGGCTCCCATTGGAGGAAAAATGAGTAGCTGAAAATACTTAGGGAAAATTCAATTATCCCTCCCCAAGTACTCAGTTTTTCTCAGTTTACTTCAAATTTCTGTAGTAAAATACTGCAGGTTTTAATATTGACATGAGTGGGGTTGACCAACCTTTGAACACTAGTATTGGCTTTTTAAAGTGTAGAATTTTTAGTGTTTCTGAGATTTTTATGTCTGTTTCAGTTGTAGGGCTCAGAACCTTTATCTTCAGTATGAAAATACACCAATTATCATGGTGGATATGCTAAGGGTACTCTTCACTTCTGGCCGTGAGGTCACATCAGCCTAGGCTAGCATAGCGTGGCCATGCAGAGCAAGACACATTCAGTCATCTCTGATCAGCTGCAGGAACGTATGCAGGAGAACGAACTAAACTATGAGGCTGGCAGTGCTTCTGAAAAGCTCATTGAGTAGCAAGGTGGTACAAACATTGGAATTCATACTCCAAAACTGGCAAGAAAAAAGTGATGGAAGAAATTGCCGCTCTCACAGGAAAGGAGGAAATCTTTCCAGAACAGGCAGCTGGTGCTCGGCTGCGTTTTTATCATAGTGTTACTCCAGCAGAATGCAGGCACCAAGTGAGCCCACACTGATACAGTGGCATTTTATCAGCACTGCCCAGAACACTTGGGGCAGTAGATGTCTCTGTTCTGGAATTATATAAATACACAGTTTGAACATCTTACAAAATGAGTTTCATGGATTTGCACGGGAAGGGATTGCATATCATAGAATCATAGAATGGTAAGGTTGGAAGGGACCTCAAGAATCATCTAGTTCCAGCCCCCTGCCATAGACAGGGACACCTCCCACTAGTACAGGTCACTCAAGGCCTTTTCCAACCTGGTCTTGAACACCTCCAGGGAGTTAGCAGCCACAAGCTCCCTGGGCAACCTGTTCCAGTGTCTCACCACCCTCAACTGCAAACAATTTCCTCCTAACATTCAGTCTAAATCTCCCTTATGCCAGTTCAAACCCACTGCCCCTTGTCTTGTCATTACAGGACCTTGTCAATAGTTCCTCCCCAGCCTTCCCGTAGGCCCCCTTCAGATATTGGAAGGCTACTCTAAGGTCTCCTGGAAGCCTTCTCTTCTGCAAGCTGCATAGCCCCAACTCTCTCAGCCTGTCTTCTTAGCAGTGCTGCTGCAGCCCTCTCAGCATCTTTGTGGCCTCCTCTGGACTGGCTCCAACACTTCCATGTTCTTCCTGTGCTGGGGGCTCCAGAACTGCACACAGGACTCCAGTGATTGTTGTGGAAGGCCCAAAGAGGCCTAAATGTGCCCTGGCTTGTCCAGAGATGTTTTCTGTTCCTCCTCCTTCTGCTGTTAGGGGAAGCAGCTGTGGGAAAGGAAGGCAAAAGGTCCTGGTGTCTCAGAGTCTCCTGCTCTCCTTCTAAACTTGCAAACAGGGTACCTCACATGTTTATAAACTTGGTTCTGTTTTGCCCAAATAAGGGTAAGCTAGCTCTGGTTTCACCTAATGTGATTAGTTTTGGCAAAGTGCCATTCTCAATGGCTATTCTGTGGCTAAAGGAACCATTAGTCTTGGGCTTCATTGATAAAAAGAGATAAGCAGGTAAACATAACACACTCTGCCTTACCATGCCTCACTGCCATTGCATCCTTCCGTGCTCTGCTAAGCTATAAGCGAGCTCTGCTACATAACAACAAGCCCTGATACTTTGGGTTTGTATACCTGGAAACTGCCTTGTCTCAGTTTACCAGAAGTTTGGCATTGCCTTCACGCTTAGCCAGCATGACATTGTGCAAGACTGCACACCTACAAATCTGGGAGCCCTGGAAGGGACAAGGATAGTCTGAAGGGAACCAGGAGCAGGTCAGAGATTGCCTGCCTCTCTCCCAGCACCTTGGTAGAGCCTTAGAAGTTCAACAAGCCTTAGCAACTAAGAAGATGCCAACAGAACTCCCTGCAAGTGTTTGGATACTGTCTGGAAGCTGTAGTTAGCCCTGGGAATCCGGAGAGACTGTATTTTGTGAGTAGGCACTCAAAAGCCTCTTAGCAGAACTCTGTAAATTCTAAGTGAATCGAAGTACCTTCTACCTTAAGCAGAATGGAGCTTCTCGAGTCCCTCCAGTGGGCAAAAGGTATAATCAACTGCAGGAACCTCTTTCCAGTTCTGATGGTTCTGTGTTGTATTATTGTAGTTATTTCTCAGATGTTCTAGATCTGTGTAATGCTTTCATGACTGTTGCAAAGAATCTGTTACTAAAAATTGTGGCTAGTAGTGAGAGTCCAGAATATCAAAATGAATAGGCTGCATTAATTCTGGGAAATCCTATCTCACGCCATAATACTGCCATAGTAGTGCTCCATCAGAGATTGGAAGAAATGGTTAATCAAGGAGCTTGATCTTAACCACTATGAAATTAATTTCTTTTACTGAAGTAGAAAATGTGTCATGACAACTTTTGGTCAGGCCCACAGGAGTGAGTGGTATATAACTAGGTCTGCAAGTGACAAAAGTGGGTATTCAAAAGTGGGGGGGAAAAAAAAGTGGAGGAATCTTACAGAAGGGGAGGTCAAAGTTACAAAATGACTTTTCAATGTGCTATTCAAATCACAGGCCAGCAGTGTACTGGGGTTCAGACATCAGATTAGAGGCTTAGGTGGTTATTAAAAACATATCTAGATATTCAGCTAGGTGGTTTGTTTTTTTTTTTTTTTTATCTTATAACCCTCGTTTTAACAGTATCATCTTGCTATTTGCCTCTTAACTTCATGTCTCTGGTGCAAATCCTAGTCATCCCTGCACTAAAATCATAGAATCATAG
>VWYK01112216.1:0-12030 GCA_013399775.1 Semnornis frantzii | reverse complement strand
TTTCTCCTAGCATTGACCTGAAACCTTCTCTGTTCCAGTTTGTAGCTGTTGCCTCTTGGCTTACTGCTGCTGACCACTGAAAAGAGATTGGCCCCAGCCACTTGACACCCACCCCTCAGATATTTATACACACTGAAGAGATCTCCTCTCACCCTTCTCTTCTCCAGTCTAAACAGCCCCAGGGTTCTCACAGGAGAAATGCTCAAGTCTCCCAATCATCCTCATGGCTCTCCACTGGACTCTTTCCAGCAGGTCCCTGTCTCTCTTGAACTGGGGAGCCCAAAACAGAACACAGTATTCCAGGTGTGGCCTCACTAGGGCAGAGTAGAGGTGATGAAGAACCTCCCTAGAATCACCTCCCTTTCCTCTTTTGTTAATGTAAAATACATTATAAATTTCAACATTGCCACTCAGAGCTATCTGAAAATAAGTGTGTAACTGTGGATCAGTGTAGATCACATCAGGCACCTTCATTCCTAGAGCATCAAACCTGCATCTCCATGTATGGTTTCATTCACAGCTTATCCCAACAAAAGGCTTGCTCACATGAGTAAGCATTATGAGGATTATGTCCAGATGCCAAAGTTGTTTGTTTTTTTTTACTGTTTGGTGGTTGGTTCGTTTGTTTTTTTTCTACCACATAGTAAGCTGAAAACAAATATCACAGCATTTCTCAGAGTTTTAAAAACAACATAACTGCAGAAACTGAATGATATGCTGAATTCTGGATTCTTGCTGCTTCTGTGGAAAATTGACACTGGTCTCCAATCACACCTCCAGATAAAGGCACAAGGCTTAAACTAGTTGCAGAGGGTAGAGTGCAGAACACGAATTTTTGTTTTAGTGATTTCTCTGCATGAAACCAATCATTAAAAAGTCTTTTAAAGCTTCTGGTTCTTTCTATTTTTTTCAACAAGCATAAGCCAAATTCAATTTGTTGACTACAACATCACTCTAAGGTGAAACTGCAAGGCTGCTTCATACATTGTACCTTTTGTTTGAAGGGGAATAAGAAAGGTAACTCTCATCCTCACATGCACGCAAAAAGAAATGCAGTTTGTATGCTGCATGCTGCTAAACTCATCAAGTATAATAATTAGTAAAAGATTAACTCATAATACCACCAGCACCACTTTCTACATTTGCAGACATTTGTAAAAGTGTTTTTCTTAGCAGATGGTAGGACCCATATGTTCTAAAATAAAGTCTGTGGTCATTGGCCACATTTGCACAAAATGCTGGGGTAAAGGAAGAAGTCTGTTACAAGAGCTACCTGTGATCCCACTCACACCAAAAGGGCAAACACTACTGCTCAGGTGAATCTTCCTGTTTCTAAGCAAGTGTGCAGGTGACACCAAGCTGTGTGGCACAGTCGACTTGCTAGAGGGCAGGGATCCATCCAGAGGGACCTGGACAGGCTGCAGAGCTGTGCCCAGGTCAACCTCATGACATTCAACAAGGCCAAGTGTAAGGTCCTGCACCTGGGTAGGCACAATGCCAAGCACAACTCCAGGCTGGGTGGGGAATGGCTGAGAGTAGCCCTGAGGAACAGGCCCTGGGGGTGTGGGGTGAGGAAGAGCTCAAGATGAGGCTGCAGTGTGAGTGCAGCCCAGACAGCAACTGTGTGCTGGGCTGCAGCAAGAGCAGTGTGGGCAGCAGGGCAAGGGAGGGGATTGTGCCCCTTGGCTCTGCTCTCCTCAGACCCCAGCTGCAGTCTTGTGTGCAGTTCTGGAGCCCCTAGCACAGGAAGGACATGGAAGTGTTGGAGCCAGTGCAGAGGAGGCCACCAAGATGCTGAGAGGGCTGCAGCAGCTCTGCTGTGAGGACAGGCTGAGAGAGTTGGGGCTCTGCAGCCTGCAGAAGAGAAGGCTTCCAGGAGACCTTAGAGTAGCCTTCCAGTATCTGAAGGGGGCTCCAGGAAGGGTGGGGAGGGACTATTGACAAGGGCTTGTAATGACAGGACAAGGGGCAATGGGTTTAAACTGGCAGAGGGGAGATTGAAAGTGGATGTTAGGAGGAAGTTGTTTGCAGTGAGGGTGGTGAGACACTGGCACAGGTTGCCCAGGGAGGTTGTGGCTGCTCCCTCCCTGCAGGTATTCAAGGCCAGGTTGGAGGAGGCCTTGAGTGACCTGTGCTAGTGGGAGGTGTCCCTGCCTATGGCAGGGGGTTGGAACTGGATGATTCTTGAGGTCCTTTCCAACCTTACCATTCTATGATTCTATAAACATTGCCCTACCCAAATCCAACAAGACTATAAAAATGCATATTTGGTTTAATCCAGAGAGACAGTTAACAATGTATTGTCTTTTCAAGCACAGCTGTGATAACTGAACGATTTTACCCACATCTATCAATCTGACAGCGAAATACTTCAGCTTGAAATGTAAACAACTGCTCTGCTGTATTCTCTGTTTGGTTTGTTTTATCACTCATTTGATTGTCCAAAGATTCTCTCTCTAGACAATGTATTAAGAGCATAAGGCACTGCAACATGGAAAGATTGTATATTTCATTACCGTTTTAATAGAACTTCTTGATCTCTCTTCCCAAACGTTACTGCTCAGCTCCATTGTGCAATGAACATTTGTTTCTCTTTCATAAGATCCAAATATAAACAACCTGAAATAGAAAAGCCTACAGTAAGAACTGTAATACTATTACATATATGCCAGACATGACAGTAAATTCACCATTCTTCAGTGGCATGCTATTATTATCCATGTGTACATACAAAGTAGTCCACACAGAAAGGATTCCACAGGCACAGCCTTTTGCCAGAGTTAAGACATTGCCACCATCTAGTGGAAGAACTCCATAAATACCAAATACAATAATTTTCAGCTAGTGTTTTTTTTTTTTTCCACCCTTTGGAGCTATTTGTGGGTTGGTTTTACTATTGTGTTTCCCTTTTCTATTTTAAAATAGTGTTGTGTTGGCAAACTAATAGTTTTTCAAATAGGAATAGCTCTTTTTTTTCGTTCTTTTAAAAAGCAACAAGAGTCACAGGAGTCAATTCTAGTCCTGAACTTCAAAATATACTCCAGGCCACCTTGGTCCAAAAGAATGCTACTGCAGATTGAAGCCAGAGTTTACTACTATTTATGTTTCTGTTCCACTGAACTGTGATCCTCTCAAATCTGTAACTCTCTGTAACAGTCATAAACTGAAGAGGAGCTCTGCATGCAGGATACCCTGGTCCAGAAGGCTGTATTTTGGGCAGATATCATTACTACAAAATGAAAAAAAAAAACAAAAAACCAAAACACTTTTAAGCTATAGAACAGCAATAAAGCTATGCACAGCTTATCTCACAGTAGGTGGAAGTAGATGTTACTCATTGAAAATAATGAGTTTTTAAATCCCCCTTCCCAGTTTTCTACATACATTTGACAAGGACATTTAAGCTTTCATACAAAGCATCTTATTTGCAGTTGTGATGTGTTGCACAGCTCTTCAGAGGATCCAGACAAAAGATGTCAGAAAAACAGATTCATTTTCTCTGCTTATCTTGATGTTGTTAATGTTTCCAGGTTGAACACTCATGATTGAAAAATGCCCAACCTCACAATGTGAAGATACCAAATCAACAGATGTTGAAAATTAAAGCTATTGCAAACAACTTTCACTAACAATTACAACTGGTAAAATGAATCATAGAATTAGTCAGGGTTAGAAGGGATCACAAAGATCATTTAGTTCCAACTCCCCTGCCATGGGCAGAGACACCTCACACTAGATCAGGCTGTCCACAGCCTCATCCAGCCTGGCATTAAACACCTCCAGGGATGAGGCTTCTATCACCTCCCTAAGCAACCCCTTNTGGCTCCAGAACTGGATGCAGTACTCCAGGTGGAATCTCACCAGTGTGGAGTAGAGGGGGAAGATCACTTCTCTCGACCTGTTGCCCACACCTCTCTTGATGCAGCCCAGGCTCTGGCTGCTTTCTGGGCTGCAAGAGCACACTGAAGGCTCATAAAACTAAGCCAGTCTCAAGAGAAAAGCTGGGCACAGGAATACATGGTGGAGAAGATCACGTTTGGGTTGGTACACAGTATACCTGCTCTCTATAGTGCCAATCAGGTTTGGTTCAGCATTAGCTGTATCCTCTAAGCTCATCTCCAAATGGGAAGTTTGCATGCCCTAGTGAAACACCACAAACAGCAGCCTCATCCCCAGCTTGACTTTCAGCACTCATCTAGACACTTGATTTCATTACACTGAGCAGAAACCTGGCCTCAGAACCAACTGATTAGGTACTGTGTCCAGACGAGACTCAGCTTGATCAGGGTGACTTGAGCTGACAAACTCAAGCCTGCTTTGCTTTTTTTTTGGGCCATCCCCAGAAACCCGCTGTGGCTTTTCTGTTCTGCTTTTAGTAGCTGCTTTTGAGTAACAGGTTTTCCACTGGAATCAGACAGTTCATTAAAGCTTTCCCCACAGCTGTTCACTGGTTGCATACATTTAATTTTCTGGCCTTCTAAATACACTTTTGAGTAATTTTCCAGGAGTACTTACTGTCCCTTTAAAATACCAGCACAGTAGCTATTTTGTAGCTATCTTGTTCTAACAGCAGCTATGGGGAAAAAAAAAAAAAAGAAGTAGTAACTGAAAATAGGCATAAACCAATTTTCAGCTAGAACTATACCATAAGATCCACAAGGAAAATAAGCCCTAACCAGATTTTACCATGCATCAGGTTCCCAATACCCAACTTGAAGAAACATGTCATGAGACAGCAAAACTACACATTTACAACTTAGAGATCTTCACACTGGAGTTTGGAATTCAATCACAAATTTCAGAAAGACAAAAGGGGAGATTTTAACTGCTACCACACTTCAATTTGCTTGAATAATGCTTCCAGTAGCACACAGAGGTACTGTATTCCACTGCAGAGCTGCAGATATAAACTGACATTGTCACAACACACCCAAAACAACTGCATATTAAGGAAGTATCTAAATCCTACACATTCAAAGCTTGTAAATCAGTATGAAAGGATGTAAGGAAGACAACCTGAAACAAAGTTTAACGCCCCTGAATAATTAAATCAACAAAGAAATGTAATCACCAACTGAGCGATTAAAATATGCATGCAGAAAGTGAATTACTCTTCCTTCCCCAGCTGTAAATTGGATGGTTCCTAGCAGCAGGCAAGCATGAGGCAGAAGAGAGTGATTCAGACTTGCTGTGGATATGAAAATAATTATTGGGAACTGTCCTGATTTCCAGTTTGAGCTACAAGGACTCCAAGACATGAAGTGCTTGTCCTCTGATAAAGAACAGAAGTGCATGGAGGCTGTGGGCACCTCAACTCTTGATCCAAGCCAAAAGCTTCAGCAAGTCTTTACAGTCTTCCAGAAAGGAGGATGAGTAAAAGGCTCTATAAATTCCCTGCTTGTTTTTTTTTCCTTTTAAGAAATTAAGGTAATAACATATAACAGCATGTAAAAAATGATTGAGTTCTATGAGGGCATTGCATTTGTGTAGGAAATGTTCCATCTTCAACAGGTCAGATAAACACTTGTAAAATGCATCCCTTTTTTTTCTTTTTTACACTAAAGTTTCCAGCCTTTCATTATATCATTTTTTTAGATGTGCAAAATACATTTTCTTTCAATACCACGAGAGCATGGAAATTAATATGGTCAAGCCTGCAATTAGAAGTAAGTGCAAGAAGTGCAGCGATTTGGTTGTGTGAAAAATAACAATGAAATTAAACTGGACATTTATAACACAAGAAGTTTGCTAAATGTTTTAATCACTATAGGTTCACCACTGCATTTCAAACCAAAACAGAAGTAGCAGCAGGACTGTTACCAGACTATGAGGAATACAACATCAGCAGTAAAGAAACCTGCTCCAAATTCTGTTCAGAAGTCAAAGAATAGCTACTGCACTGAGAAAGAATATAAAAACCTGCTGGGGAACTAAACAAAAGACACACACATAGAAGTGATCTTTTAAGGTCCCTATGGCAGGCATAAGTGCAAAAGCTCTGTGGTTCAACGTGAAGTGCTGCACTGCAGAAGAACCATTCAGAACTGTCCCAGGCAAGCTTCACACCAGCTCACATATGGTGGTGATGAAAAAAGGAAATCTTGTCATCTTCTGCATATATTGTATATTTTTTCTTTTACTACCCAAATCCTCTCTCTCTTTCAGCTTCTACCTCATCAGTACCTCCAAGTGCAGAGTAAGCAAGAATATTTACTCACAGAGATACCATTTATAGTTTAGTTCAAATAAGGATGGAACATCTGGAAGATATGAGGAATTATTATGGGGCCAAGAGTCAGACATCTAGATTGCAAGGTGTCTGTTGAGACAAAATTTTCAAGTGCATGCCGAGAAATTCCAAGCTGCATAAAACAGTTGGATTAAGTCAGACCTGAAGCTTAAAAGACCTGACAAGCCAGCAACTACATCCTCTTCCAGCCATCTGATAAGCATCTGTGATAGCTGAAAGTACTGAGAGGTCAAATGATGATGTCAAACTGAGCAATCTGGCTTCTAAGTGTAATGGAAAGAAACACAACCCTGCAGATACGTTGGCGATGCTACACAACGCTTCAGATTCAGGAAAGAGGGCAGCATTTAAAAGATTACTTTCCAAACCAAGAACAACTGCACAGAGCTTAAGGTATTTTTGCCCTCTTAATAGCCTACTTATAATAAAAATGAATGCACTACTGGACTCAAATTGGTGATATGAGTTCCCTTACTCAGTGAGGGTAAAGAGGAAACAGTAGCCAAGGAGTGCGCAGAGTCATTTAGTATTCTTGAATCACTCACAGAAAACATAACAGCAAAGTTAACATTTCAGTTAAGCAAAAATATTATTATTTAAAAAAAAAAAAAATTACTGCTGTGATCCACACTATCCATAGAATCCTCTGGAAATCCATGGCACTAATAATCCATTACAGCAAATATATAGTTCAAGCAGTTGTACAAGGTTACAGAAAAAGTGCAAAGAGGAGCTCATAAGGGTAGTACATGCAATGAAAACAGGTTAAAAAAAAAAAAGTCTTGCTGCAAACCAGAGTTTAGTTCATAAAGAGCAGAACAGCACATGACTAGATCAAAGGCTAAGTACTACTTGGATAAGATCTAACATAAACCAAGAACTTAGAGGTTTGACAAGAGAGAAAACAAACAAACCAAGAGCCCACACACCTTTTCTCCAGCTTTAATGGGAGTAATTTTCTCTTCAATGAATGAAGCAGATTTTCTTTCTTTCCATTATTTTGTTCAAGGCAAAGACAATAAATAATGCCTTATAAAAGTTATTTGGATTAATCTAAGTAAGACTGAGTGAAAGAATTGTTTCCCTTTGCTTACAACAAAATACAATAGGAAAATTACAACATTTATACTATCCTGGAAAGATATTCATGATTTGGTGTGCCAAACAGAAAAGCAAAACCAAACAAATAACAGGAGGTAAAGATTAGCTTTGCAACTAGGCAAAATGCAAAAGAAAGGCAAATGTATAATGCACACACAAAACAGAAGTGCCTCAGAAACTTACTGCAACTTCTTTGCTCCTTTTTACCTCCTGATTACAGCACAATCAGGACACAAAAGCTGCTACTCAGTGAATTAAATCAGGTCTACAGTTACAGTTACTCCAAAGTTAAGAAAAGCAAGTACTTGCTTAGTCGAGAAAGACCACAAAACATTACCTTGTACATTCAACTAATGTGACTTTTAGTTGACCTTCTGTCAGTAGAATATCTTGTATAGAGAAGACTCGATCTTCATATTCATCAGGTGGTGACACTTGACTTGGAAAAAATGGCTTAAACCTGGAAAAAAGAGAGAAGAGATTTTGCCTTAACTCAAATGATGTAATTAACACTACCAGACGTTTTTAAAAGTAACAGAACTACGATGAATCTTTTAACACTTTCAAAAAGAAAGAGTGACATCCCCACATATTCATTAGTCGAAAGGAAGAACTAGAAGCTGTTAAAAGCTTTTTGAATGCAGGGGACTGGAGTAGATTATTTGAGGCCTATTTAGTAGCGTAGATAATTTTGAGAAAATGGGAAGTTGATCATATCACTGAGTGTTCATTTATAATTGCAACCATGATTTGACACAAGAGTCCTTCTGCAGTAAATATCTTACCAGGTCTTTTAAGTTGCCCTACATAAAAAACCACAGCAGTGAAAGGCCAAAATACACTATGACCCTAAAGCATAAATTTATGGCACTGCTGTACTTAAGAGGACTGATACATCCTAATAAATCCTACACTTTCTCACACTTTGTGAAAAACATTTGGTTGCTCTTTCCTGCCAGCATCCTGGAATTAAAATAGACACAGGTATTCTAAATATTTGCCGTTGAGCTTTTATTTCCTTCATCACAGCACATGATTCAAAAGAAAAGCAGTTCACGTTCAAGATACTCAGTGTTTCACACATGTTATCTCACTACATAATTCTCTTTCTTTGATTAGAAGATGCCAAGTTATAGACACCATTCTCATTGTTAAGTGATGGTGCTTTGGTGTCAGACACAGCCACGATTTGAGGGGAGAAAGGATGAGCCAGGAAGCTGCACAGCTGCAGCTCCATCACAAGGCAGACACACACATGCAATCCTAACACCAATGGTCACAGCTCTCCAAAGATATCCTGGACTCTGCATTTCTTTCATGTACATCTGTGGCCGTTTGAGTCAGATTCCTACCTCAGACATAAAAAAATTCAGAACAGAGAAACTTAGAAGTGGAAGCTTTGAGTGGAGAGGTGAACATTCTAGGGATAGACCATATAATGGCAACAATGGATAAGTTAATATCATTTCATTTGAGCATCAAGAGCTTTATGTCTGGAAGCACAGCTTGTAGCTTCTCCTTGCTGCTTCGCCTGTGCCCACTGCTATCTTCCCCTGCCGCTGTTTTAGTTGCTGCTGCTGCTTTTGCTGCTTTGCTGCCGCTTGACCCCTTCCCCATCTTCCTTCAGGTTGTTATATTCCTGTAGTAGTTACATTCTCCCTATACTGTTATATTTAAATTATAAGAAATACAATTTCTCATTTTTTCCCTGTCTTCACAAAAAATCTGTGTTGTGGTGAGTTTATTCTACCAGGGAAGGCATCTGCCCTAACCCAGTACAATTTCATAGAATACTTGCAGTGTGTTCCTTCTTTCTGTTCTTATTTAGTATTCTCATTTCCTAGCACTGCCTCATGCCTTGGTTTCCATCTTCAGTCTCTGACACAACCTCCCAATGATGATTTCTGTTGAGAAGAGTTACAAATGGCAGGACACAAGCAGCACTGCCTGCAGGATGTATCTGCCGTTTCATGAGAAAGAAGTCTCCCACAAGCGCTGTTCTCTCAACTATCAGAGGCATCTGCTTGTCACATTCAAAGATCACAATATGTTCAGGAAACAGTCACATGGATCTGAACTGAAGAGTTTCAGAAATCCAAATAAATAATTAAGCAGCCTTTAACTGTCAGCACGGTCTCTGGGAGGGAGCTCAAGGTTCTGATTTGAGACACTTGGTTTCTTTACGAGCATCAGCCTCATACAGCGCCATGAGAAAGACATCTCTTTTGTTCTCCTTGTGAATAAATAAAACTCAACACTCCAGCTATTTTCCTGAAATCCAATTCAGCTTCTAACTTTAATTTGGTTCCAAGTTTCTCCCTCATTAACTCCTTCAGGAAGAAGTTAAAAAAAAAATTAGTTTAAAATACTTTATTCTTTTAAGTCTCTGTATGACAAATGTGAAGCAATTAAATCACCCTGGCAATGGTTTAGGCTCATGAGTGTACCATAAACAACTAACTCAAAATATTCCTTGTGTATAGAGGGTCTGGTCTGGTATCTTACTCAATCTTCCTTTATAGCTCCTGAATTCAAGAAATAGTAAACACCATAGCATCCTAGAATTGTCTTGGTTGGAAAGGACCTCTAAGACCAAGTTCAACCATCAACTCAAAACCACCATTGCACTGGTAGGTAAAATACCACCCAGATGATTCCACTACTTTCACTCTACAAGACTTAGTGCCACTTCAGGTCCAGGCCACCTCTCTGCTCAGACCCACCCTGCACATTCCCATCACAATACAAACCACCACACATGCCTCTCACTAAGCATAGTCAATGGTATGCTGTTCCTTTTAAGAATGATTTTTACCTCCTCAAAATACAGATTGAACTCAGATTTTGCTAGAAAAAGAAAAATAATTAGGCAAGAGCACTGGAAAATAATGACAAGTTTTGAGTGAAGAAATACTTGTTGTTTGGTGGGGCTTCGTTGGGGTGTTTGGAGGTTTTGTTAGTTTGTGTTTGTTTCCTTGGCACAAATAAACTTTTCAATTAGCACCAGCAACTGCCCATATATATTTTCCCTGAATCAAGTAAAAAAAAAAAACAACCCAGAATTCCATGAGAACTTCAAACTATTGACCACCATCGGTGACTGCCTCAGGGTGCAACTGAAACAAGATTGCTCAGAGGGAAGGAGCAGAGAAAAAGATCCAATATGTTACCGTTAGCCTCTCTGCAAATGCCCAGGCATAGAAGTGTTGGTATTGATAAGGTCTTTCCATCATACATATTTTATTTATGTATATATATACATACATATATATAAAAATATATATATACACACATACATATATATAAATACATATATATACACATGCACACATATATACACACAGACCCCCCTATAACGTGGCCTGCAATCTAACAAATAAAAACCTGAACAAATCTATTTTCAATACTAACAATAAGAACAAATCAAAACAGGCAACATAACAGCTTCAAATATTCCCCCAAGGATGCAGATTATTACCTACTTAATATATTCAACATATTCAAAACAAAAACGTCACCTCTCAAGTAACATCAGGAAGAAAGTACGGCACACAATGCAATCTTTTGCTGCAGCATGGAAGGATGAAATAATCCTCAGAACGAGCCATTTTTCTTGATACATTAAGAACTCAAAATTATAGTGAGCACTTCTATTTTCAAAATAGAGTTTAATTAACACAAGAATGAATTAAAGATGACAAAAATTCTACAATACCAATGCAGTTATATACAGTAACATGCAAAATACTTCGGTATATGCTGGACTCTGTGCAGCACTAGGTTTACTTTTTAATCCCAATTTTGTAGATAATTTGTCTCAACATCATTTGTAATTTAACAACGAGCATTTAAGTTTCACATTCCTACTACTGCAATTAATTTGCAAATCCCTTAGCAGGAAAACCTAACAAGTTACCTATTTCCATTGGCATTAGTACTGCACACAGAGCTAAATACCCGACATTAAATGCATTTTTAATGTTTAAGTGCTGCTCTGAAGCCTTCCAATTTTGTAACCCAGCACTTATCTATTTAAGGTAATTTACTGAGAGTCTGTACATTTCCAAAATTAAATACCAGACAAATTACTATTTCAAGTAGATTTCAATTAATTATTAGGTAAGTGAACTGTTGACAGACTATTTAAGTAAAGGGTAACCCAAATTTATCTGGAAAGATATCCCTACTAGGAACTGGTAAATTACTACAGACCTAGACTGCGACAGTCGGTAATGGCGCAAGACTCCGCTCCCTTGTGTTGTTAAGCCACATGATGGCAACCTGCAATCCATGCACATCACAGGTTCTCTCCCACATTTTTCCCCAGGACAGGGAAAACCTATGAACTATTCTATCTCTTAAAAACACCAATAACCATGGGCACTCTGAGGAGTATGTTCTTATAGAGCCATCACTGCTGCTGCAATTTTGTTCAGTCTGGCAGGACTGCCGCAGAACAGCAATGAATGTTTTCCTCCGCAGAGAAGCCAAATTCTCCACCTCTGCAATGTCTAATTTTCCTGCTGGAAAACAATTATGTCCCCAGAAAAAAAAAAGAAAAAAAAAAAAAAGTTTGTTTCATAAAGCATCTGCATCAAGCAGAACAAAACAATATGAAAGCAAAGCTGTATTTCATCTTATTAAAGCACCAAAGTAGGTTTTTAGTTAATAATGCAAAT
>VWYK01112201.1:0-11086 GCA_013399775.1 Semnornis frantzii | reverse complement strand
CAAGTCCCTCAGCCTTTCATCTTTCTTCACAAGACTTCTCTGATCATCTTTGTAGCCCTTTGCTGTACCCTTTCAAGCAGGCCCCATCNTTGTAGCCCTTTGCTGTACCCTTTCAAGCAGGCCCCATCCTTCTAGAACTGGGGAGCCCAGAACTGGGCACAGCCCACCAGACAAGGCCTCACCAGGGCATAGCAGAGGGGCAGGAGAACCTCCCTTGAACTTCCGGCCACACTCTTCTTGATGCATCCCAGGGTGCCATTAGCCTTCTTGACCACAAGGGCACATTGCTGGCTTATGGTGTTCCACCAGGACTTCCAGATCCCTTGGATCCCTCCAGGCCAGCCCCTCCTCTGTATTGGTGCAGGGGATTATATCTCCCCAGGTGCAGGACCCTACGCTTGTCTTTGTTGAACGTCATAAAGTTACTCTCTGCCCAAGTCCCCAGCCTGCCCAGGTCATGCTTTTGCCCAGGTTCGGTTAGTTTTCCTAACTTTTAATTGAATGACTTCCCAATCACAGAATCACAGAACTTCAGAGGTTGGAAGGGACCTCCACAGATCATCAAGTCCAATCTCCCTGCCAAGACAGGATTCCCCCAGGGTAGTTCACTCAGGAATGCATCCAGGAGGGTTTTGAAAGTCTCCTGAGGAGACTCCACAACCTCCCGGGGCAGCCTGTTCCAGGGCTCTGTCACCCTCCTGTTAGATGTTTATACACATTAAGAAGATCCTCCCTCACCCTTTTCTTCTGGAGACTAAACATGCCAAGTCTCTCAGTCACTTTTCCTAGGAGAGATCTCCAAGTCCCCCAGTCATCCTCATAGCTCTCTGTTGGACTCTCTCCAACAGATCCCTTTCTCTCTTGAACTGCAGAGCCCAAAACTGGACCAGTATTCCAGGCGTGGTCTCACCAGGGCAGAGTAGAGGGGAAGAAGAATCTCCCTACACCTGCTGGACACACTTTTCTTGGCCTCCCTAGACTTGCTGGACACACTTTTCTTGATATACTCCAGGCTGACATTGGCCTTCTTGGCCATAAGGTCACATTGCTGTCTCATGGATAACTCTGCTGTCCACTAGGACTCCAAGGTCCTTCTCCATGAGGTTGTTCATGTTAATGTGCTAGAGCTTTCCTGAACTTACAGCAACAGCTAGCTTCCTTAAAACACTAAAAGAAGCATATAGAACAAGGAAGTTAGCTGGATTTCACACGGTCTCATTTTGCAACGAGCAAAGCTGACTGAGAATCTAATATTTATCTCTGTAACTCCTGAGACAGCAAATAATTGCTGAGTCCAATAAATGACATGATAATATTTTTCTCTATTAATCTTGCACTGTGGTGTTGTTTTTTTTTCCGTTAGGGCTCATGGTAACATATGCTGTGTTTTAGTTTTTTTTCCCTGCGATTTGCTTAGCAATGAATTAGAAGCTCCAAAAGTACATAAAAAAAATTAAAAGTAAGCAACAGCAACAGTGAATGTTACAAAAGGAGAGTAACATCAGCAGTGGTGCCTATGTATTCTGCAGTATCTACAAAACTGAAAAGGGCCAAAGGAGATGGAAAAGTAATTATTCAAAACACTGTCCATGCATAGCTATTAGACAGGGATTTGTTAAATTTCATCTCACACAGCAGATCTTTAAGGTTTGCATACAAGGACAAGTGTAGAATCTTGCACCTGGGAAAGAACAACCCCATGGACCAGTAGAGGTTGGGGACTGACCTGCTGGAAAGCAGCACAGGGGAAAGGGACCTGGCAGTCCTGGTGGGCAGAAGCAAGACCATGAGCCAGCAATGTGCTCATGTGGTCAAGAAGGTTGATGGCATTGGTATTAAAAGGGGTGTGGTTAGGAGGTCAAGGGAGGTTCTTCTGCTCCTCTACTCTGCCCTGGTGAGGCCACGTCTGGAATATTGTGTCTAGTTCTGAGCCCCTCTGCTCAAGAAGGACCTCAAGGAATTGCTTTAAAGACTCCAATGCAGAGCCACAAAGATGATTAAGGGAGTGGAACATCTCCCTGTGTGGGGCTGAGGGAGTTGGGGCTCTTTAGCTTGCAGAAGGGGAGCCTGAGGGGTGACCTCATTCATGTTTATAAAGATGTGAAGGGCAGTGTCAGGAGGACAGAGCCAGGCTCTGCTCAGTGATGTCCAGTGACAGGACAAGGGGCAATGGGGGCAAGCTGGAGCAGAGGAGGTACCACATGAACACAGGGATAAACTTTTTCACTGTGAGAGTGANGTGACCTCATTCACGTTTATAAAGATGTGAAGGGCAGTGTCAGGAGGACAGAGCCAGGCTCTGCTCAGTTATGTCCAGTGACAGGACAAGGGGCAATGGGGGCAAGCTGGAGCAGAGGAGGTACCACATGAACACAGGGATAAACTTTTTCACTGTGAGAGTGACAGAGCCCTGGAGCAGGCTGCCCAGGGAGATTGTGGAGTCTCCTCTGGATACATTGAAAACATGCCTGGATATGTTCCTGTGTGACCTACTCCAGGTGATCCTGCTCTGGCAGGGAGGTTGGGCTGAATGATCTTTTGAGGTCCCCTCCAACTACTTTGGTTCTGTGATTACGTGTGATTCTTAAACATTAACATCTTGAAATAGAAGAATACAATGGGATGGAGTAATTTTATTAAAATCCCAAATAATTTCTTTTGGTTGTTTTTTGCTGCCCTTGTTTCAATATTTGATTGCCTTTCCCCTCAGGCATTGTTGCATCTTCATGAGATTTAAAATAAAATCAACAAACCAAAACAGCCACCCTGCAGCTTTCATCCATCATCTAGAAGCAGTGCTTACTCTAGTTTTCACCACGAGAATCTTTTAAAAAAGACTGAAAAGCCTTTTCTGTGACTTTCTGGGAATTTCCCAAACTAGAAAGGGGGAAAATAAAAAGGTCCAAGGCTCTGTCATTCCCATTCTTTGGGTCTGAATAGGCTTGGAGATCAGTTCTTAAAAGCCAGCATGCCTCCCCATGGCAAATGCTGGCCAGACTGATTGCTGGCTCTCTGGAAGATGAATGCTGCTTGCCACGTGAGGCAGACGGTGACAAAATAATGAGGTGGGGTAAAATCCCTAAGCCTATTTATCAAAAACAGGAGCAGATTTAAACACAGGTCCACTCTCAACATCAGACATGGAACTGAATATAAAATACAGTGAGGCTGCTGAAGAAAGGACATGGAAATAGTGCTTCCAAACTTCACATGCGTCTCTTGGGTAAACTACAAGAGCTGATTAGATAAGAAGTGCGCATTTTGCTTTCCACATTTTGCTTTTTAGAAGGCTTGGCTCAAATCCACCTGAAAGTAAATTTTGCTTTCGCTTGTTCAGGTTCCCCAGTTCCAAGCACAACCAACACTCCCACCATACTACATAGTGCATTTTCTTCAATTACTGGCTCTTGAAAACAACACCAAAAGAAACCACTAAACCATTGAAAGACATTTTAAAGAGGAAGAAACTGAGGTACACATCAACTAATTTCAGTAACTTAAATGAGACTGTAAATCGTCCAAACCACATTCTTTGACCCTTGTTTCCAAACCCACCTGGATGCGTTCCTGTGTGACCTACTCTAGGTGGTCTTGCCCTGGCAGTTGGACTGGACGCTCTTTTAAAGTCCTTTCCAGATCCTAACATTCTGTGATCCTGTGAGTCTGTATTAGTTTAACACTTACTGGAATATTCTAATATGAGAAATTGGTACGGAGTCTGAATGAGCAGGGTTTTGGTTGTTAAAGAATAACAATGACAAAGTCTGTATCATTCACTGGTTTGCTAAGAGGTATAAAAAGCCAATGTATAAACAATCTCCTTCTTGGCTCTCAGGCACTGGATCTGTTCACTGTTCCTCAGCTTCTCTAACTCCTACACTAATGTTTTTCCAGTTAACACATAAGCCTTGTTGGCTGTTTTCTATCTGGGGAAAGAGAGGGTGGCATTGGTCCTGTCTGGGCTTTCTTTGTCCAGGGGGGAACACTGGATTTCTGTATTATTTCTAAATTGTATATAAGTGTAAATACGTGTAAATATGTTGTGTATATATGCTTGTAAATTTAGCTTTGCTGTAAATGGAGCTTTACCTTACTTCCAAGCTGTCTGAGCTGGTCTGGTACATTTTAATTGGGGTGGGGGAAGTTCCTAACCCACCACAGATTCCTAAATATGAACAGTTAGAAACAGAACAATAGAACTGAAGTTGCCCAGACCCAAGGGGAAAAGAAACAAAAACCAAAAACATAGAAAGGGGAGACTAGAAAAAATTGTCCAGATTCAAGAAAAAAAGCCACATAAAAGAGAAACTAGAAAAGATTGCTTGGCTCATGCAGAGCTGATTCCACACAGCTATAACTTCTCTCTGAACACTGCTATAGCAGCATCTTGGTAATGTCACATATGCTTTTAGCACTGTTAACCACTCAATAGAGGTATATTTGTATGCCTTGTCATGAAAAACACAAATAGAGGCTGACACTTAATTGTATTCAAACATCATTTTAGATAGCAATCATGTTTTTCATCTCTAAAATGCAGTTCTGCTTCTCTAACTGCTTAAGCCAGTATCTCTCCTGTAGCTGTCAGCAGGATTAAATGAAGGTTTATAGCCTTACTGCAGATCACTTGCTGGGGAAGATGGGTGGAATCTCACAAATCAGCACAATCACAAGCATGCATAGGTGGTCCCTTCGGCAGGCTGCAGTGAAGTATCTTCAAACCACGGCCAAATGTTTTCCTGTTGGAAGTGCTGGCCCCGCAGTAAGAAAGTAATAATTCACAGAAACAGAGAATGGCCTGAGCTGGAAGCGACCTTAAATATCATCTAATTCCAACACCTCTGCCATAGGCAGGGACGCTTCTTACTAGACTGAGTTGTTCAAAGCATCATTCAGCCTGTTTTTCAACACTTCCAGGGATGAGGGGTCCACAACTTCTCTGGGCAGCCCATTCCGTTGTCTTGCTAACCTCATAATAAAGAACTTCTTCCAATCTAAATCATAGAATGGTAAGGTTGGAAGGGACCACAAAGATCATCTAGTTTCAACCCCCTGCCATAGGCAGAGACACCTCCCACTAGTACAGGTCACTCAAGGTCTTGTCCAACCTGGCCTTGAACACCTACTATTGTTTCAAACCATTGTCCTTTGTCTTATCACCACAGGTTCTTATCAAAAGGCCTTCTCTAGCTTTCCTGTAACACCTTTCACGTACTGAAAGGCTGCTATAAGCTTTCCCCAGAGCCTTCTCCTCCAGGCTGAATGGACTCATAGCAGAGTTGCTCCAGTCCTCTAATCATCTTTGTGTCCCTCCTTGTTGTTCCAGGTGGAATCAGAAGCTTGGTAGAGAAGAAATTTTCACATGTTGGGTCCTGTCAAGCCCTGCAAAACTCTGCAGCTGAAGTGCAACGAATTGTTGTCAAGGAGCTAATTTCCACTCTGCTTCAAAAACTAACAACACCTCAGAAAGCCAAAGCACTACCAAGAAGGAATGACACATGAGCCCTTGCTGTGAGGGAGAGTAATAGTACTGGTGACACATAGCAGGTTGGCCCCTGGGAAGGATTTAACGTGGATAGGGGCTTTCCAGCTTGCAGTTCTAGGGAAGCAAGAGGAAACACTGCTCTGTTACCCTACCTCCACACATCCCTGAACACTGCCATGACTCACTGGTGACTTTTCCAGCTGAATGCACTAAAAACTGCCTACATCTCAATGCTCTGAAGCCAGTCTGAAGGAATGGAGAAGTAGCAGTTCTCTGCTCTTGTGTATCTGGCTATGCTTCAAGGCCTTGCTACACTTGAATGACATTATTCCAGCAGCAAAGCTGGTGAAGGTCAATGGCCCTCAACATGAACAAAAAAAAAACAAACAAAAAAACCCACAACCCACCCCACCAACAAGACAAACCCAAAACCCAAACCAAAAACCGCCACCAAATAGCCCCAAACAGCCTTTCTGCCAGAGGATCTCTGCTAACCTTGACTATGTGAAAGGCTTGTGAACTGGAAAGGCTTACAGAAAAAAACCCACAGATGTCAGCAAATAAGACAATGATTATCTCTCTGCCAGCCAAGGTACTGAAGATACTAGTCAAACAACACAGGGAGGGAGGACATCATAATTCCAAAATGACCATCCAGGTTTCAAGCAGCCTCTCTACTGTCTGATGGCATGCTAAGAGAGAGTTTGGTTAATGCTTTCCATGAATGATCTGTTTTCTAAACATATACTGAGTTTCAGAGAGAATTACAGGAGTTGACTGATATCTCAGAATCCCAGAATATCTTTGGCTGAAAGAGGCTTTCGAGATTGTCTAGTCCAGTTCTTGACCCAGCATTGCAAGGTCACCACTAAACCATGCCCCTAAGCATCAGGTCTACATCACGCTTCAACACCTTCAGGGATGGTGACTTTACCACTGCCCTGGGCAGACCATTCCAATGTTTGACAACCCTTTCAGGGAAGACTATTTCCTAACATCAAATCTGAACCTAATATCCAGCCAACCTCCCCCTAGCACAGTCTGTACCAATTTCCTCTATTCCACTATTTTCCTGTTGCTTTCCACCAGGGAGTCTGTCTCCCCCCTTCCTCTAACCTTCTTTTCAGGAGTTGCAGAGAGCCAGGTGGTCTCCCCTCAGCCTCCTTTTCTCCAGACTGAATAACTCCATCTCTCTCAGCCACTCCTTACAGAACTTGTGCTCCAGGCCCTTCATGAGCCTTGCTGCCCTTCTCTGGACATGCTCCAGTACCTCAATGCCCTTCTTGTAGTGGGCTCGGAGCTGAACACAACACCTGAGGTGCAGCCTCGCCAGTGCCTCAGGTTTATCATGCTGTGAGGATGCGATGCCTGTAGGCTGCTAGCCAGAACAGAAAGCCCAGGCAAATATTAAATAATACAAAGATGGTGCTTTTATTATTGTTAATTATTTTTAATATTGTGATAATATTAATAAGACAGTTGCTACATGTAAGAAAAAGATCAAGGAGACAGAACATCTGCAATGTCCCTATGACTCCAGGTTTTTTTTGAGATCTTTACTCTTTGATGAGCAGAATGTGCAATCAAACTCTCAGAAGACTTCACACAAGTTCTCATCTTGAAATTTGGCATCAGAAAATGCATGCAAACCCCAAATATTCTTTTATGGCCACTTCATCAATAGGCTTTCTGCGGAGTTCTTACAGTCCTTCTTCCCCCCATTTTCCTATCTAATTCAGCTGGCCATTAATTAATCTCTTAACTATCAGCAGCAGTAGTATTAATTTCTCACATATTTGCTACTGCTGTTATTTATGTAAAATGCTCCTCCCAGCTGGATGGGCTTCAGCAAAGCATAACACCTTGTTGACTCTAGATAAATCTATTTATACAATGCAAATGTACCTCTCCCTGCAGGACAAATCCTTTATAATTAAATCCTTTGTAACTGCAAACCAATTCATTATACAAACTAGAGAAGCAGGAAGACGCACAGCTTGCTGCTCATTCTTCATCAAGACCTTAGCAAACAAACATTTGGGTACTAAACAAGTAATAAAGAGAGAAAACAAAACAGGGGTTGATAGCTCCATTGCAAAGGAAATGGAGTTAGTCTGGTTTGGGAGCAAGCAGGGATATTAAGCTACCCATGAAGAATTATGTGAAGGTCCAGAAGGAGCAATAGAGCACGTGGAAATGACACACAGAATCCAGCCCAGCCATACATGCTGACATACAGTGTTCTGTCACTTCAGGACATGGTTTAATGTCCATGGTGGTGTTAGGTCAATGATTGAACGCAATGATCTTAAAGGTCTTTTCCAACTGAAATGGTTCTGTGGTTCTCTGACTCTACGAATGACTTAGAATAAAAAACAATAAACCCCAAACCCACCAACCAACACCAGAAAAAACCCAAACAAAAAAAACCCCAACAAAGCCAAACTACTTAGGCATGAAAGAAATGAAGAGATGAGGAATATAAATAAATTTCAAGAAATACAAAAGTTCTGTTACTCCTCACCTAAGATCTACTGAATTGTTTCACAGTTTTAAAAGAGATGTTGGGAAAAAAAAGCCATTAATTTATTAAATGGTTGAATTTATCAAGCTGTACTGGATGGGACTCACTTGACAGCACAAAAAGCCCAAAGACAATGAGTAATAAAAGAGATCCACTGAACTTTCTTTTATCCAGCAAATGGACTAGGGGAGACTAAAAAGGTACTTTACATTTACATTTGACTACACTTGGTCTTGAAGTAGCAATTTTAAAGTTTAAATAATGATTAACACTATCTCTTGAACATATCAAGTCTTCTTTCTGGAGAGAGAAGGCCATCCTGGAGAAGTCAACCATCCTAGGGAACACAAACTCTTCTTGCCTTTTTGGTATGATCCCCTAGTTGCTCTGTATATATACTTCCATTCACTTTAAGCTGCCCATGGTCCTCTCCATAGTAAAGTTATATTGAGTGCAAAGGTGTTAGGTACCCACCATATATTTTTTACAAAGAGAACAGATAAAATACCTGACTTCTAGCCCTCCTGGGGCTTTAACTTAATGTGATATGGATGCAGTTCACCAGCTATAATGGCCAACTATCCACATCCTCACATCACTGCTCTACCTTAAAGACTCGAATGCAACTTGCAGTGTATGGGGAATCTACGTCCCAAAACTAGTGAAATATGATCAATGAAATCAGTTACCCTGGAATTTGTTCTTAAACCAGGAAAAGATGCTGAATGTGCGGGAGAGGGTCCAAGGGAGAGTTATGGGGATGATTGTGGGACTGAGTATCTGCTATAAAGAAAGACTGAGAGATCTGGGACTGTTTTGTCTGGAGAAGAGAAGGCTGAGAGGGGATCTGATCAATAAATATCTGAGGGATTGGTGTCAAGATGAAGGTGCCAGGCAGTGGTGCCCAGTGACAGAGAACAAAAGGTACAGGTTGGAACACAGAAGGTTTCATGTCAACACAAGGAGACACTTTTTTATGGTGAACGTGCAGGAGCCCTAGAGCAGGTTGCCCAGAGAGGTTGTGGAGCCTCCTTCTCTGGAGACTTTCAAGACCCATCTGGATGCATCCCTGTGTGACCTGCACTAGATTATGGTTCTCCTCTGGCAGGGGAGTTGAATTCAACAATTTCTGGAGGTCCCTTCCAGCCCCTAACATTCTGTGGTTCTGTGTGATTCTGTCTCCTTTTCCAGGATTTCTTGATAAACAGTTGTAGGACTCATGTGGTGGCAGTTACAGGAATGGCTCTCAGCTCATGTACTTTCTTCCAATCCCACAGCTGCTTTATAGTCAGCAATATAATTTTAAACAGTCTGTCAATGAGGTATCACAAAGATGCAGAAGTGCCTTGTGCCCTAGCATCTAATGTAGCTAAAATCAAGATCTACGGTCCTGCAGACCATAACACAGTCAGAAAGCTCAAGAGGTCTCTGTGCCCATGGTAGTCAGCTTTTTATGGGCAACAGCTGCTTTGCTTTGAGGGTGGTGAGACACTGTAATGGGTTGCCTCATCCCTGGAAGTGTTTACAATCTGGGTGGATGAGGTTTTCAGCAAACTGGTCTAGCCAGAGGTGTTCCTGCCCATGGCAGGGAGCTTGGAACTAGATGATCTTTAAGGTCCCTTCCAACTCCAGCCATTCTATGATTCTGTGATTTTCTCCAAGGTTTTCAGCAGAACACTAGGGCAGCTAAGCAAACTAAGATCTGGCAAAGACAGGGTGACAAATACAAATTATTATGTGTGCGAAGTAGTTTCAGTACAGAGAGTAGCAGTTCAGGTTTTCTCTGCACTGCGAGAGCTCATCCATCCTACATCTGTATTACCTCTACCCTTTTGTCCAGTGGCAATTCTGCAGGGAAAGTCTCCAGACGACTTTGTCTCTGGTAGCAGAATGTAGTTATCTCACAGCACTCCAGAGCCCTCTTCCAGCTAGACCATGACTGATTTACCAGTTCTTCCAGGGTATTCTCAAAATTTAAAAAATCTGGCATTCTTTTCCCAATATCCAGCAAAAGGAAAAAAAGAATAACCAAAAACTGAGCACAAATCAGGAAAAACACAGCAGCCAGCATCATTTTAAAAAGGTACTTCAAACTAGCACTCCATTTATGTGTGCAGGGACCTTGACTTGCTAGCAAATCATTTTCAGAAGTGTTTCTTATCAAAGAAGGAATCTGATAGTCAGGATTTCCAAATTGCTCTTAGACTGTGACCCAGGGTAAGCTTCTTCACTTTTTTCAAGGTTCCATCTCCCTGCCCATGACAGAAACAAGGTAACATTTTGTGGGGGCTCTGTGGGCTCTGTATTGTTTAGAACTAGCACTATGTGCAGAAAGAACAAAAAAACCACCACGAACAAAAAAACCCAACTCATTTTTAAGAGCTATCTAAAAATGAAAATGTCCCCTGCAGAGGAAAAATGTTTACTCAGCATTACTTCAAAAGATTTTATTTGACCTGAACTAAAATATTGCATAGTTGCAGGAAACTTGTTATTGTTCCAGATTTGTTTCATTTATCAGATATTTCATCCTTTCTTTATGACTTTCAACATTGTTTCAAATAAAAGTCTCCAACCCTGAAGTCCAGGGCGGAGGTGTTAAAATTCAGTTTCTTCCCATACTGTTTTTTTTCTCCTCTCAGAACACATATTTCCTAAGTTTGACCAGAATTTTGAGTAACTCTGTCCCACTAAGTTGCATTTTAACAAACTAAGAATACAAATGGAGGTGCTGCTTACTCCTGAATAACACATTGAGGATCTCAGGTGAAAGGCTACACTGTGCCAGTTCACAAACACAGAAGATGGCAGAATCACTCGAGTTACTACCGCATCTGCAGCATCTGTCTGAGGAAGCCCTGAGTCATTCCAGTTTGGTCCTGTCCCATGAAATCTATTCAAACACTGCACCAGTGTTTTTTCCTCATGTTAGCACTGGCAGGGGCAACAATGTGTCCTCCATTGTCTCCAATGTGTTCTACATTTGGCATGTATTAATATGTACAAACCCTAGCAAAACACAGGGAACCTCCGAGGTTCCTCAGAGAATCTCAGATTGAGAGGTCACTGAAAAGCAA
>VWYK01112198.1:0-10130 GCA_013399775.1 Semnornis frantzii | reverse complement strand
TTGGGCAACCAAGTCTAGCTGAGCAATGTCCCTGCCCATGGCAGGAAGGTTGGAGTAGCTGATCTCTGAAGTCCCTCCCAGTCTAAGCCATTCTATGATTCTGAGTTGTCAGCACTGCAAATTTTCATAGAACCACAGAACAGTTTTGGTTGGAAGTGACCTCAAAGATCATCTAGTTCCAGTCTCCTGCCATAGGCAGAGACTCCTCCCAAATGAAATCTCTAGCTACAAACACCCAACAAACCAACCAACAAAAACCCCAAATCAACAAAAGAGCATTAAACAACAACAAAACCCAAATGACTAAAAAGAGTCAAAACCAAAGGCAAAGACAAGATTTTGCTGGGGAAAAAAAACAACCTGAACTAGTGGGAGGTGTCCCTGCCTATGGCAGGGGTTTGGAACTGGCTGATCCTTGAGGTCCCTTCCAACCTTACCATTCTATGACTAAACCTGGAAGGGAAGTGCATGGGCCTAAAGCTCTGCATGTTCTGAAAGTCTCACCCTCAGCACACAGGATCTGTTCCTAGCAGATGATTCCATGGCAGGAGGGAAAGAGGTGAATGCTCACAGCTGCCCTTGGCCATTCTGGATCTGCAGAGGTTACAGAACTTTGTTTAACAAAGGAAGAGCAGCAGCAATAAACCACCACAAAGGTTCTTTGTGAGATTAGGATCACTCACCTCAATTCAGACCTCTAAGTGACACAGAAAATGAGTGAATTTTTTTTTTTCTGTTCAGCACAGAGCAGGTCACTATAAAAGCAGCTTTTAGATTTATTTCAGGATCTCAGGGTTTCCTCTGACACAGCAGCAGAATGAAGCTGAAGGGAGGCCTTTTATGCAGTCCTTTGTCAGTCCAGGTGGCTTGGCCATGCAATGAGCCTGCAACATTTTTTTCTCAGGCTACTCTTTCGTTGTCCCTTAAGATCTCAGCTCACATTGGAGGCTCAGTGACATGGCACTTTCCTACCATTACAGAATGACAGAATTAACTGGCTTGGAAAAGACCTCTAACATCACTGAGTCCAAACTATCACCTAACACCTTCTAATGAACTAACCCCTGGCACCGAGTGCCTCATGCAGCCTCCTTTCAAACCCCTCCAGGGATGGGCACTCCACCACCTCCCTGGGCAGCCCATTCCAATGCCAATCTCTCTTGCTCTCAAGAACTTCTTCCTAACATCCAGCCTGAACCTGCCCTGGCTCAGCTTGAGGCTGTGTCCTCTTCTTCTGTCCCTGGGTGCCTGGCAGCAGAGCCCAACCCCAGCTGGCTACAACCTCCCTTCAGGGAGCTGCAGAGAGAATTGCTTCTGCAGTTCGCTTTCCAGAGCTCTGCTTTTGGGAGCTGTTACCCCTTTGGAAAGAGCACACTCCTGCAGCAGCTGTTGCTTTCATGTGTCTCTCAGGAATGTTGTGCACCTTGGGCCAGGCAAGGACACACACAAACTACACAATTCTGTTAGCTGAGTGACCTCCTGAATGAAACAAATCCCACTCACTGCTTGCATCCACTGAGGACTCTTAAGATTCAAGCTTCAAACTCATGCCTGGGACTGTTTTTCCAGGAAGCCAAAGCCTCCTTCAGAGCTGTTGCTTCCTGCAGCATTTGCCTAGAAAGCAGGAAATGTGAATTTTAGGATCTCATCAAAGGGCTGTGCTTTGATCTCTCAGGACCCGCATAAAAGCTCAAAAACTGGGTCTCCTCTGCTGGAGCTGGGAGAATCACAGAATACATCTGGTTGGAAGAGACCTCAAAGGTCATCCAGTCCAAGCCTTGACCCAGGGTCAGCACTAAGCCACATCCCTAAGCACCAGGTCCACAGGCTGCTTGAACACCCCCAGGGATGGTGACTCCAGCACTGCCCTGGGCAGACCATTACCATGTCTGAGAACCCTTGCAGTGAAGAAATATTTCCTAACATCCAGCCTGAACCTTCCCTGGTGCAGCTTGGAACTGTATGAAGTGGGAAGGGAGATTCAGAAGGTTAAAACAACCCCAAATCCCTCTCTCCATAGAGGGAGCTGAGGTTTACTGGATTTTGTTTTAGCAAACAATGGTATTGCTTTAGACACTTCCATGGATTTAAGGTGCTTGAGGCCTGCCATGGTTGTTGAGTGTTGGATCCCAAGATCTGGATATCTAGGGAAAACTGGGAACTGATTCTCCTTGGTTGCTGCTGTACAGAAAACAAAGCAAAGCCATGGAAGCAACACTCAGTACCACTCCTTCTAGCAACTGTGGAGATGAAGACACTGGAGTCATAGAATGGTAAGGCTGGAAGGGACCTCAAGGATCAGCCAGTTCCAAGCCCCTCCCATAGGCAGGGACACCTCCCACTAGCACAGGGCACTCAAGGTCTCATCCAACCTGGCCTTGAACACCTCCAGGCAGGGAGCAGGCACAGCCTCCCTGGGCAACCTGTGCCAGTGTCTCACCACCCTTGCTGCAAAAAACTTCCTTCTCACATCCACTTTCAATCTCCCCTCTGACACTTCAAACCCATTCCCCTTGGCCTGCCATTCCCACACCTTGGCAATAGTCCCTCCCCAGCCTTCCTGCAGCCCCCTTCAGATCCTGCAAGGCCACTCCAAGGTCTCCTGGAAGCCTTCTCCTCTGCAGGCTGCAGAGCCCCAACTCTCTCAGCCTGTCCTCAGAGCAGAGCTGCTGCAGCCCTCTCACCATCTTGCTGGCCTCCTCTGGACCCACTCCAACACTTTCATGTCCTTCCTGTGCTGGGGGCTCCAGAACTGCACAGCAGTTTAGAGCTTTATAGCTCAGAAGAGCACTTTCTCACACACTGAACTTGTATCCTCTGGCTCCCTTCATTATGTGGCATTAAACTAGTTTCACCTTTTCCATGCCTCTTCTTTGTATCCCCATTTGCTCTCTCCACATCTATTGTGCTGGCCCAGCCCTCGTTTTCTGCCCCTGAGGACAGCAGAGCCCATGGCCCCTCAGGCTGGAGCCACCTAGCCTGAGTCTGTGCTAACATTCCAGCAAGGACAGTAGCCAGAAGAAAGACTTGGAGCAGGAATCTTGAAACCTGTGGCTGGAGCTGATGGCACATTGCAGTACTGCTGCTGGTGGCTTTTGATGCCCGAGAGAGTAAAACATTTTCTTCTTCCAGTGCCCAAGGGTAGGAAGACTTTGGTCCCCTCAGTGCACACTCCCCTTGTGAGCAATCTCTGTTCTCCCTCTGGGGCAGGGTCTCAGAGCCCACTCACTTTCTTCTGTCTTGCACAGGTTAAAGGGAAGGTTGCTGGGGCAACATCTCCCCAAGGCAACAGAGCTGCTGATCCTAGAAAACAAAGCTGGCTTTGCTGCCACCAGGTCTGTAAGAAAGGGGCAAGAGCTGCCCCAAGGACAGCAAACTGTCTCTTCCCAATCTTATACTAATATGCTACACTAATATTTTATACTCACATTGCCCAAGAGAAGCCCAAGCCACACCACAGCTGGAGAAGGCTGTTTCTGTTCTGCCTCTTACACACCATATTCCCTCCACACACTTCTCCCTGACCTTGCAAGAGCCTCCCACAAGGCTTTCAAACAGAAGCAATTGCCAAGGCTCATCAGATCACCACTGTCAGCTGCAGGCAGAGAGCTGAGGTGACTCCCAGAGCACCTGAGCATCCCAGGCAGAGCTCCACCTGCACAACAGCCTCTGGCAGCTATCACTCTTCCTGTGTGACTCCTGTGGAGGCACAGAGTGCCAGGGTCCAGACTGGCATTTGCACCACTCATGTTCACAGGGGAAGTTGGACACAGATCCTACAGAATCACAGGATGGGCTGGGCTGGAAGTGACCTCAAAGGTCATCCAGTCCAACCCCCTCTGCACTCAGCAGGGACCTCCTCAGCTACAGTAGGTTGCCCAGAGCCCTGTTGAGTCTCACCCTGTGTATGTCCAGACATGGGGTCCAACCACCTCCCTGGGCAACCTGTTCCAGTGTTCCACTACCCTCATGGTGCAGAATCTGTTCCTAACATCCAATCTAAATCTGCTCTTCTCCAGTTTGAAGCCATTGCCCTCATCCTGTCCCTGCAGCTCTTTGCAAACAGTCTCTCTGCAGCCTTCTTGTAGTCCCCTTCAGGTACTGGCAGGCTGCTCTTAGGTCTCCCTGGAGCCTCCGCTCTCCCAGGCTTAACAGCCCCAGCTCCCTCAGCCTGTCCTTGTAGCAGAGGTGCTCCAACCCCCTGATCATTTTTATGGCTTCCTCAGGACAAGGATTATGAGTTACTGCTGGGGGTGACCTTCACTCCCCACCACATAAGCTTTCCCTGGAAGCAACTCTTCACCCAGTCCAATGGTAATGCTGAGAAATGAAAAACAACACAGAAGTCCCTCTGGTCAGTATGGAATGTGGCTTTTGCAGTCCACAGCCTAAGAGCTACTCACCTCATCTGCCAAAAAAAAAAAATCAATCTAGGCTTCTAGGCTTATCTTCTTACCACCTTTTATGGACAAGAGCAGAAGGTTCCTCCAGTGTCCAGATTTATTTAGCCCAGGACATGTGTCTAACAGGCAGGATGCATCAGTCTGTTGAGATCACAGACAAGTTGGAGGACACCTGCAGAGATCAGTGAGTCCAACCCCCCTGGAACACAGACTCATAATAAAAAGTAAGCAGAGAGAGAGACTCAGGCTGCGAGTAAAGCTGGGGCCACACTGACCTCTGATGAGTAAGAACTGAAAACTCCAAGCAGTCATCACAGGACTCACTTCAAACTGCCACTGAATCACAGAGTGTCAGGGGTTGGAATAGACCTTGAAAGCTCATCCAGTCTGGCAGGGTCACCCAGAGCAGGGCACACAGAACACATCCAGGTGGGGCTTGAAAGTCTCTGGAGAAGGAGACTCCACAGCCTCTCTGGGCAGCCTGCTCCACCACCCTCACACCAAAGAAGTTTCTCCTCATGCTGAGGTGGAAGTTCCTGGGCTCCAGTTTGTACCCACTGCCTCTCATCCTACACAGGGCACTTAGTGACAAGAGAGGGGTGGGTTGTTTCCACACAAGTGGCAAGCAGCCAGCCATAGGTGATGCACCCAGCACCCTGACTGCCAGAACCAGCTGAACACCACAGCCTCACACAGAAAGCAGGCAACACTGCAAGTTTGTGCCATGCAGCTACTAATCTCATTTCCAAAGTGCCAAAAGAATAAACAGAGCAATTCTGAGTATGAAGAACCCACTTCTTTGTACTCAAAACCCTGCTGTGTTTACCTTGCTGTTCATAGGTAGGAACTGAGAATGGGGTGAGAAAATAAAGGTTTTTTTTTTCCCCTAAAACATCCAGAAGAGGTGGAGCTGTGCAATACAGGTGGCAGCATCTGAAAAAGCAGAGAAGCAGAATTTCTCTAGCAATGGTTCTCTGCCATTCAGAGAGTAATTGGGCAATTCCTTGTGTCTGATGGAAGAAAGTTAGGTCAGAGTTGGTGACTTTGGGCTAGATGACATGGAGCCTTCTCAAACACTCCCTGAAACACTGAGGTGAAAACCAGTATCAGTTCAAGAGTTTCTCCANCTTCAGCATCCTTGTAACCCTCTGTTGGACTCTCTCCAGCAGATCCCTGTCCCTTTTGAACTGGGGAGCTCAGACCTGGATGCAACATTCCAGGTGGGGCCTCACTAGGCAGACTTCTCCCCTCCAGACTAAGCAGCCCCAGGGCTCTCAGCCTTTCCTCAGCCAAACATCTCAGTCTGCTGGACAAGAACGACTCCTTAACAAAGGACAGTAAGTGAGAGGGTATCAAAATAGGAAATAATCTAAAGTAATCTTTAAATAAAAGTTTAATTCACTCTTCCTTTACAGATTATTTAAAAGCACCTTATCATTTTACTGTCAGCTCTAAAAAAACCCAAACCCCTCCCCCCCCCAAAAAAAAAGAAGAAAAGAAGACCAACAAGAGACTGGAACTATTGCAGCTGGTCAAGGCTTGGAAACCTGATGAAGGAATGGACACGAGCTAAGCCAAAGCACAGTGATTATTCTGTACACTACAGTTCTGCTCAGAATCTGCCATTGGTTTATTCAAATCCTGCTTTCTCAGAAGCAACGCTTACATCTCTGTAAACATCAAAATAAACATTGCTGAATTTTACAATTTGCTCAACAAATCTTTTGTTTTGTTTATGTACCCTGAAGGGCATTATGTGCAGAGCCTGGCAGCTCTCCTGTGCTTGGTTGAAGCCATCTTGGTTCCCTCAGGCCTTTAAGGGTGCCTAAAAACACCTCAGGCTATTGTGCAAGTCCCAGCCAAGGCCATTTTTGATGTGTGCCCTTCCTTACACAGCTTCATTGTTTCTTTTGATCAGTACATAATGAATGCAACTGTGAAAAAAAAACAAAACAACATTTTGAGGTCTGTAGCTCAAGACCCTTCTATACAACAAGAGTTGTTTTTACATGGGACTGGAACCACAAGCAGGAAACACAACGAAAAAAGAAAAACAACCCCAAACCCACTCTACCAACTGCATAAAAAGGTTCTGTCTCCTACTTACACTGAAACATAAAAAAAAAAAGGACTACAAAAATTGTTTACACTTGATTTCAGCCCAGGAGAAAAAAAAAAAAAAAAAAAAAAAAACCAATTTTCAAAAAAAAAAAAAAAAAATTTTTTTTTTTTTTTTTTTCTTTTTTTTTTTTTCCCCCAACAANAAAAAAAAGGACTACAAAAATTGTTTACACTTGATTTCAGCCCAGGAGAAAAAAAAAAAAAGAAAAAAAGAATCCAACTTTCAAAAAAAAAAAAAAAAGATTCTTCTTCTTTTTTTTTGCTCTTCTTCTTTTTCCAGCCATCCAAAAAAAAAGAAAGGAATGCAAGTAAACAATAAATACATGTGCTTTCTCCATATAGACATATTTACACTTGAGTCTTTGGCTTCTGAGTTTGCTTTATAAAGATCTTTTGTGTGATCCAGCCATCATTGCACGTTGAAACAAAATAAGCCAGGTCCTTTTTGACTGTATATAATATATATATGGATGGAGAGAGAGAGAGAGATAGATATATGCGACGCTCGAAACGGATAAAGCAGTGAAACCTCACTCACATCTTGCACTGCTGCTGTGCTTAAAGGATGAAAAGGTTAGGGAAAAGAAAAAAAAAATAACAATAGTAATTAAAAAAAATAATTTTAAAAAAAGAGAAGAAAAATAAGATTGGAAAAATATTGATCCATGCAACAGATCGCCCGCGGTGACGCAGAGAGGGCTGCGCCCGCAGGCGCGGAGAAGATCCGCCCGAACCTCTTCTGACTCTGCTCTTCATTTAAACAGTTAATTTGTTGGTGTGGCACTCAATGCTGATACTGTATACAAGCATAGAAAGGGATTGAGTTCTTTTATTAAGATACACAACTTCATAAGAAAAATACTTTGCATTTAAAATTTAAAAGCCCTCCCGCCCCGCCCCGCCCCCCGCTCTCTTCCCCTAAAATCTTTCTTCACAGGATTGAGGACTGTTGTCAAAACAGCACGTTTCAGACTCAGCTGCTTGGGGAACTTGGTCACAGCTGCTGCAGCTAAGAGGATTCCAAGTACTCCAGTGCAACGTCGTAGCAGAAGCGGTACTGCTCCTTTAAGGGGGAAAAGCAAAGAGGGAAGAGAAGGAGTTAAATGAAGGTTCTAATGCATGAGCATCATAGAGGCTGAGGGACTTGGGGCTGCTTAGTCTGGAGAAGAGAAGACTGAGAGGGGATTGANGTTGGACTCTCTGTGGGTCCCTTCCAACCCCTAACATCCTGTGAGCCTGTGTGATCCTGTGAACTGTTTTGGTTGGAAATACTGAAACGTGTGGCAGCAGGACCTGCAGACAAGGACAGGCTCTGCTAGCTGCTGTGTAATCTGAGCTTCAAGCCTGACATGCTTCTGGTTTCTCTCACCTGCCTGGGGGCTCTTTTCTTTATCTATTTCCCCCCTGCTCTATAAGTACCTCACCAGCTTTGATTTAAAGACTCACCTTAACCAGTGAAGTGGGAAGGAGCCTGACCCTGCTGAAATGCAATGATTTGCTGCTCTGAGCTGCTTTGTCAAACATGAGAAGCTCTCCTATCAGTCAGAGCACTCTTGCAGTGAAAGCACCTCCACTCTGATACATTTCTGCTTCAGTTAGCTGATGCTGAGCAGCTGCCCAGTGCCTGCTGCTTGGGCAGCATGGGAATGGCATGGGAACACCCGGGGGGTGGCACAAGGCTGCTCAGGGCCCACAGCTCCTTTGTACACTCGTGTTGGTGTCAAGTGAGCAGCTGCAGGTTTAAAAGAGAAGCTGAAGCCCTAAATGCCACCAGAGTTGGTGTTTGTCCTTCACAAGGCTGCTGTTCAGAGCTGATAGTTGGATCCCCAACAAGCTTGCAGGTGACACCAAGCTAAGTGGTGGAGTGCCCTCCACAGGGGCAGGCTGGGAAGCTGACATGAGAACTTCATGAGCTTCATTGAGGTGAAGTGTAAGGTCCTGCACCTGGGTCAGAGCAATGCTTGGCATCAACCCAGGCTGGGGGATGATGAGGTTGAGAGCAGCCCTGTAGAAAATGGCTTAAGGGTGCTGGTGGGGGAGAAGCTGCACAGGAGCCAGCAATGGGCACTGGCAGCCCAGAAGGGCAGTAGCAGCCTGGGCTGCATCCAAAGCAGGATGGCCAGAGATGGAGAGAGGGGATCCTGCCCCTCTGCTCTGCTGAGACCTCTGCTTTGTCCAGCTATGGGGCTCTCTATGCAGGAAGGACATGGACCTGATGGAGTGGGTCCAGAGCAGGGCCACAATGATCACAGGGGCTGGAGAACCTCTCCCATGAGGACAGTATGAAAGAGCTTGGGCTGTTCAGCCTGGAGAAGGGAAGGCTCTGGGGAGACCTTAGAGCAGCCTCCCAGTACCTTGAGGGGGCCATGGGAAAGCTCAGCAAGGACTTTACAGAAGGGCTTGGAGTGATAAGATGAAGGGCAATGGTTTGAAACTGAAGCAGGGAAGATTTAGGTTGGACAGAAATAGAAAGTTCTTCACTATGAGAGTGGTGAAATACTGGAACAGGTTGCCCAGGGTTGGTTGCTGGCCCAATCCTGGAGACATTGAAGGTCAGGCCTGATGGCGCTCTGAGTAACCTGATCTGAGTGGGGATGTCCCTGCTGACTGCAGGGAGTTTAGACAAGATGATCTTTGAGGGTCCCTTCCAACCTGATGAATTCTGTGATTCTGTGAGAGGAAGGAGGGAGAGGGAAGCAGAGAAACCAAGGAAATGACTTCCATCTCTGCTGCCCTCGTGACCCAGCCAAACAAATGTGCCTTTGTGATTTATGTGTTTGCAAAGGAAGCTGGCGTGATCCATGAGCAGGAAGTGGTGGGGCTACCTTCAAGGCTCTGCTGCACTCCTCCTTTCTGTTATCTGATCATGTTGCTGAATGTAGGGCACCTGACAGGGTTATAGATTGTTCTTCCTGGTCTGGTTTCTAACTACTGACTCAACAGCTGCTGCTGCTGAGGAGCTGTGAATAAAAACCCTTTCAGCTGTGCACAGGAACACCGAGCTATGGAAATTCATCAACTGGAGGTTAAAGCTGCACTGGAATCAGGACTGCTTTGAAAGGAAAGATAAGCTTACAGAACACTTATCAGAAACACACACAATCTACCTTGGCCTCCCTTTACAGTGACACAAGTCATTTTCCATGTGATCTGACCTCTTTTCTTCACAGCAGTGAACTGAAATCCAGGCAGCAAAGCTCTGCGCTGTGGCTCAGGTTTATGGCACAGCAAACTGCTTATGGCAAATAAGCAGAGCTGCTGCTGCACAGGGAGTTCTGTTAGCCATCATCACCTTGATGTCTGAGGTGGCAAGTGCTGGAAGTGGTGCAGAATTCATAGGATAGGTTGGGTTGGAGGGGATCTTAAGGATCATCCAGTTCCAACCCCCCTGCCATAGGCAGGGACACCTCCCACCAGCCCAGGTTGCTCAAGGCCTCATCCAACCTGGCAGGGGACATCCACAGCCTCCCTGGGCAACCTGTGTCAGCATCTCACCACCCTCACTGGAAAGAATTTCTTCCTCCTCCAGTCTCAATCTGCCCTCTTCCATCTCAAAGCCACTGCCCCATGTCTTGTCACTACAACTCCTTGTCAGAAGTCCCTCCC
>VWYK01112194.1:4848-22664 GCA_013399775.1 Semnornis frantzii | reverse complement strand
GATATGATAGGGTTACTTTCAGAAATACTTTCAGCAGGCCAGCATCTGAGTCCAAGTGTTAGATCTACCAATGAACATATATGACAGTGACTGCCATAGCCCAGAGAGCTTACAGAAGATGTTATTATTATTTCAACTACATATATATATGTGTGTGGATATATATATATATGTACTTGACTCTATATACACATATATATATATATGTACTTGACTGTATATACACATATATATGCAGAAAGCCTGAGGGCACAGGCAAGAAATTACCTGTTCTATCCAAGCTTGAAGTCCATGCCAGAAATGGTAACCAGCAGTCACTCTTCAAAAATCTCATTGGCAGGAAAACTAAGACACATTTAATGTTTTAAACAGCAGGCTTTTTTGCTTTCTCTAATTATTTTTATCATTGTTATTATTAGCACTGCTTTTGTTATTAATTCTTTGGCTTAATTAGATCATACTTGGTTTTGCCTTCCCAAGGGTTCTTTCCTTTGATACTGAAGCATTGATCTTTTTCTTCAATACTTCAGGACTGACCTTCTTTGGCACTGTAAAAATGAAGAAGAGCTTTTATTTTTGTGCACGAGGCATCTCCATGAATAATGAACACTGCAGGCTTTTTTTCATATATGCTAAAACACATTGCCAGAGTAGGACCTAGGCAAAACTGTTTATAGTCCTTATTTGCATTTGAGTGACCATTTCTTTTCTCACCCAATGCACATTTTTATGCACTCTTGCACATTTGTCTTCAAGTGTAAAGAGAAGGGGTATGGCTCACTATATGCAATGTTATGTGACCAAAAATTAGACATCTATTTGAAATCAGTTGAATGCAACTGAGGTGCAGTCAATGGAAATCAGATGCTTTTGCTTACCTTTTTTATCTCTTGAGTAGAGTGAATTTCTTTGTATGTTTCTATGCATAAATGGGATAAGCGCTCTCTGAAAGTGATGCAAAAAAACCCAAACCGAGCAAAACCAAAACCCGAAAATCAATCAAACAAAAACCATGCAATCTCCCTGTTGTTTTAAAGTAGTTCATACAGTCCTCTGTGCATAACTTCTAGCTGACAACGAGTATGCATGAAAATCCAAATCTGCCTAAAGACAGTCATGTGCATGTAATGAAACCTGGTGTGCACCAGCAAAGATCTCACTCAAGTGCACACTTCTGTTGGCTTCTGCCCTCTCAACTCCTGTTATAAATAGTACCCTGTGAAAGCACAGGATCATTTTCTTTACTGAAATGCTTGCTAAATGTAAGTAATAAAGGCTGCAACTTAGACTACAAGCAGCTCAAAAAAAAATTTCCTATAGGCAACCCCAAAAAACTTTCCAACAGTACTTACTGCTTTAAAGTTTTTCACTAACCCTCAGTACTACATTCCACAATCAGGAAAAACACAATTTGACTGCACAGGCACAAAGCAGCATTTTAACTGCAGAGGGCATGAAAGAGCTACTGAACAGCAGCACAGTGTTTTACTTACAAGGCATTCTACTTGCAACTTAATTTTCTACAAGTGATTTCTTCCATGCTGAGTATTCACAATACTGCATTTTAGTCCTGAAGGATCATCTGAGGATATATCTGATTGCTTCCATGGGGAGAAATATAAATATAAGTAACATAAATTATTAGACTCATTCCAGAGGCTATTTCATTATGATAATCATGGACTAGAAATCATTCTGTTACTCTCACTGAATATAATGGCTGTCACTTCTTACTGACATTTTATTTCCAATTTTACTTCATACTCAAAACAGTTTCAGCTGCTTATGTAGGATGAGCTGCACTTAGCAGTTTCCCACTTAATGCCACTTTGAAACCTCCCAGCCATTTATTAATGCTCACTAGAGTCACTGACCACATCCATCACAGTGCAGTGCAGCTATTTTCTAAAGCCTTTCTGATGCTTATAAAGATTTCATTAAATTCATCTTAGGATTTAAAAAATAAATAAAAAAGAAGAGTTGAGATTTTCACTGAAGTATAAATTATCATTCATAAGAGCAGGTGAGAACTGATAATCTGAATACACTGAACATGCCCATTTGTGTTGTATTTAGGATTCTCTGCAAATCTAAACCAACTCTTTCTCAGGAGTGTTTTCAGAGGAATGAAAGAGTTCTGCAGAAACCACTACCAAGAATCCAGCCTGAGGCAGGTACGTGCTGGCAGGAGCAGCCCCGGCTGCTTACAAACGCTTTGCCATCCTCCACCTACACAACCTGATTAGCATGAATCCCCATTTTTCCACTAACTTACATGCTGAGCTGCTTTCCAGCCTCCTCTTCAAGATAGTCGTATCTTTGTTATTCACTTTGTAGTCACTGGGGCTGATGGCTGTAGACTCCACTGTATTCCATGTTTTTTATCCCATCTCAGTACCACTGAGATTATAACTGCTGGGAATCAGTAAAGATGGAAAAGAAAATACTGGCCCTTTCTCTCTCTCAGTAGTGAGAAGATGTTTGTTAAAGTATTAATGGGCACCACCAGAGGGTGCATTGCTGCCACTGTAATGCTTGTTCTCATACTGTAAGGACCCGTAAATAACCGTACTGTGGTGTAGCAAAGTTTTGGACAAATCCTGCACCTTCAGTTTCTGTGAAGCTGCCTTGACAAATAAAGCAGGATTACATACCAAAGTCAGTGAAGCCAGTTCCTCTAAAAAAGAAGGGTGAAAACACCCCAACCATGAGAATTAACAAGCCTTCTGAGCTGTGCACTCAAGGCATTCTACAGCTTTGCTTCAAATAGCCATCCTAAGAATGCTCCTTTCATCTGCTGCAAGCAGTGACTCCCAGAAGAGGTGAGAGGCACCTAATTTCCTTCCTTTCCCTCCTTCCCTCCATTTTCAGATAAGTTTGCATGTCACAGCACACAACTAAGCCTGCACATGACACAAAAGGAGCCATGTACTGCATCTGACCCTCCTGTGCTTCACTTAAGTACACACTCTTGCCTGCAGAAGAGGTGTAACAGCCTTAGAATAACAAATACTCCTCTCGCCCTTAACACAGGCAGTACCTGAGACTGCAGAGTTAAGCACTAGCCCCATGGTACAGCTGAAGAGCAGCTGAGGCTGATCTGTGCCTGTACTGATGCAGCCCTATGTGTCTCCTGTAGATCCTTTTGCAACAGGAATCATGACACACCTCCTCCCTCAAAGTCATCCCACCTGCTTGTCCAGGTGAAAGCTAAGCACTTCTTACACACTGAGGTTATAGTCAGATAACAGGTTTTTGGTTTTCTCAACCGATTTGCCACACAGCAGCACAACCCTCAATGCTAGCCTACAGGAAAGACAGACAAAACAGCATCCAGAAGAGGTCAAGAGTTTTTCTAGCCCTGCAGTCCAGCTTAAACCAAACACAAAATCACCCTTTAAGGCTTACTGTGCTGCTGCTGGACTCAGAGTGAGCCTTCAAAGAGAGATCTGAAACAGAACTGCCTTTTAGAAGTGCCCCTATAGCCCCATGTACCATAGGCCTGTGGGTACTTAAACTGGAGTCACAGCTAAACTCCAAAACATAGTTGGCATTAATCAAGACCATAATGTTGCCCCATCAAATGGCAAGCGAGTTGAGCATAGCATAAATACACACAGTACAAATAATAATAATAATGGTAATAAAATCCCAGCATAATGAGTATGGTTGTGTGCGAGTTAGCTGAAAATGGCTGGAGGGAGGAGATGCCAGGCATTCTTTGGCGCACTGCGAGGAGCTTTCAGTCCCATTGACTTCACTGGGGCTTCAATCAGAGGCTGTGTCTGTGCTGTGGAAAGGAACTGCTTAACACAGCATCGTGGGGTTCCTCGGGTTTTGTCTCTGAGCAACTCCTGGCAAGGCCACTGCTTAGTAAGTGAAAACACACTTTTTCCAGTCGCCAGGACTGCAAGTTGTACCTGGACTCGGCTTCTTTTCTTGCTTTCTTTTTTTTTGGCTGCTGGGATTCCGATAGATTTGCAAATCTGGCTCCCTGACTAGGTGCTGACTTTACAAACCCACGTTCGGCTACTGAAGTGGGGGAAGCAGGGGCCTGACCTTGGAGCAGATCCTTTCTCCTTGAGCGGGACAGCTTGGCTTGCAGCCTGACTCCAGCTAACAAGCGGCATTCAGTGTCAGCCCAGCAGCTGCCATGCAGGAGGTCTGTCCCTTCGGGCAGCTGCTGCTCATCTGCCTGCAGCTGGCAGCGGAAGTGACATCTGTTCTCAGTCCCAGCTGTGAGCAGCGAGGAGGTGCCAAAGCTCAAACGCCTCAGTTCTCGATCCAGGAGCGAGGAAGGGTTTCTGATGCCAGACCACGGCCTGGCTTGCAGGGGAAGGGAGGGGGGGATTGTCTCCTTCAACGATGGTGGGCTTGGAGTAATGGAAAGAGATGACAAATAGGGAGAGAAGGAACAAGTAACAGAAGTAAGGGAAAGGATGGCGGAAGAGTGCAGGAGAAGACAGGAATGACTGAAATGGAAACATGAAATCTGAAGTGACAGAGCCAGTCTGAGGCAAAGAGACAAAAGAATGGGGGCCGAGCAATGAAAGGGATGCAGAAGTAGCACCAAGTAACTGTCCAAAGGAGTTATTGTCTAAAATGGCTGCTGAACAGAGAAATGCTTATTGAGCTCCCATCTCAAATGCTGCTGAGCCTGGAAGGCTTTCCTGCCTACAGCCCATAGTTTATCATGGCATTGAAGGGATCTCCCCCATGGGTTTTGCCATCTGGAGGAGCTCCAGTATATTGTCTCTTGCCTCCTTGATTCTCCATCTTATTTAAATTTGCATCAGTGTTTCCTTGTCCAATTCTTCTACTCCAACAATTATCTTTGTAGCTGTGTTATAATTCAGTGTTGTGGCATTTGAACTGAATTATACTGTCAGTTCCTGAGACAGGTATATGTGCAGGATGAAGGACAAGACTCTTTCCAGTCTGAAGATTGAGATGCTTACTTACATTAACCTGACAAGAACTGTATTAAGAAATGCTACTTTGCTCCCCAGGTGGGTGTATGTAAGCTGAGTGCGTTCTACCATAAACATATTTTCACAGTTGGGGCTGTTTCCTCAGCTCAGGCTCTGAGATTGCATTTTTTTAGATCTCAAAATTGATTTGAGTGTTCCTGGAAGAAACAACCAAGGAAACTGTATATTTGACAAGTGCTTTACAAGGCTGCCAATCAAAATCAGCTTACATTAGGAAAAACACAGTGACTGCTGCTTTCTCTTGGTGCCTGCCAAAAACACAAGACAAACTGAACTGCAGTAAACAACTGGGCTGAGAAATGGGCTGATGGAGATAGGCAGCACAAAATCTTTCCACTCTGAAGTTGAAAGTGCAGCCATTAGGGGCACAAAGATATGAATCTGCCTTAATACTCTGCCTTAGTATCTCATTCTAGGTACCCAGAGCAGGGCATTAGTCATCGAACTAGGTGCTCATACAAACTACTCAAAACCCATTTTTTGATTGGATTGATTGAGGTGGGCAGAAATAATGAGAGCAGCTTCAAATTCAGTTCTTCAAGATCAGCTTTAAATAGTGCAGTTACAGCTGAGCCTCTTGTTCTACCACAATTATGTATTTCTGTGAGAAATATATACATTTATGGTTTAATATTTCATAATGCATATTTCATAATGCATATTTCATAAGGCACCAATGGGAGCCTTAAAAGATATTATTTTTACAAGTCTCAGCATCTCTCTCGTTTCAGTGAGAACTAGCTGTGGGTTGAAGAAGTAATCTTTGAAATAAACAAGAGGAAATTCCTCTGAATACCATTCTTTCACTGCCTACACACAGAGAAAAATTGACCATCCAGAAAACTATGCATCTGAATTAATCTAATCAACTCAATACTTTGTTTTTTGAATCAAGATTAGTGCATCTGTCAAGTGGACCAGAGAAAATAACCGGAAATCTTAAAAATCCTAAGGTTGAGGCACTACTAATACACTGAAGGGCTAATTTCATCCATAACACAGTTTTTACCCCTCAGCCATTTGTACATCCCAGTCATCAGAGCAGTCACACTGGGACAGGTCAAAGGTAGCTCTCACCCAGAATTCTGGCTCCTACAGCAACAGTGTTAATATGAGGCTATTCCTGAAACTCAAAGCCTTCTTCAGCAGCAACAAAGGGAAGCATGCATTGTCTGAACATTGTGGTGGATGCTTGATGAGATGAACTAACACTTCTCAAAGTTACAGCTGAAAAAGAAGGAGAAAGGTGATTAAAAAGCTTTTGCTTTATCTGGGAGCAAATGTGCTTTTCTTCAGAAATAAAACCTGCACAAAAAGCAGTGATCAGCAGCAAGCATTCAAACAGGGAGAACAGAGCAAACAAAATGTGACCCTTCTCTGGTGGGGTGACCTACAAGGCAGGAAAAGTGGCTGCATCATCAGAAAGTGGTAAGCAACAACTGAGAACTTTGTGTCTTTGTAAGCTCCCGTTTGGATGGCATCTAGAACAGCACTATGGAGATGATGAGGCTCTGCTTCAAGACATCCAAACACACTTTCTGGCCCACAGCCTACATCACTTATCAAGATGAGCTAAAAGCTTCATTGTGATATTTTCAAGTCAGCTAGAGTAATGCCACTACAGTAGGATCAGGTTTCACTTTGCTTTTTGGTTTGGGTTTTGGGTTAGTTTGTGGGTTTTTTTCATTCTTTCAGCCTTTGTTTAGAGGACCATCAAGCCACCCTTTTCAAGCTAGGTAGCCTGGAAAGATTAAAAAAAAAAATATTACTGTAGCTAGAAAATGTCCTACCAACTAATCTAAGACAAATCAAGTAACTTACTTTCCAGATTTTGCATGAAGTGGTTTCTGTGTGTATATCTCACTACTCAGCTCTGCAGCTACAAAAAGCATTTCTAGGGCCATACTCTCTGTCTTGTGTTTTGAATGAACACTACCCAAGGAACACTCAGTAGAGCACTTGAGGAATAAGGTAAGCGAGGCTGGCAAAGTCTGAGCTTTTATTTACTCTGTGTTATCTCTGTCCAAACGTTCAAAGCAAGATGGGTGGCGACTGATTCACTAGTTAAATTCAAAACAGCATGTGTGTACCAAAGGCTGCCAAGTTTCTCATGCATATTGCTATTTGTGAGAAGCTATGCATAGACAAAAACTAATCAACCAGTTTCTTAATTTCAATTTACATCTTTATTCCTATTGTGAGTGTTAACAATAATGCAAAAGACCATTGCAGTTTGGTTTGGATACACAACAGCATTAATCACAGTCCAGTTTCTTTCTTTTTTTAAATTTTTTTTTGTTTTTATTTTTTACTGCAGTTCTAGTATTTCATGATTTGTTTTACTAGTTCTGTTGTTGGTGTATTTGCTTCCAGCAAAAGAGATTTTCCAGTGTTTGTAGAATATTTAAAAGATAGCTAAGGATAAAAAAATCCATAATGAAATTACTATCAGTACATTAATAAAGCTTATTATTTTCTACTTAAGATTAGTTTTAAGTATGTCTGATGACTTCAAACTCACTTTTCATCATGCATTCTCTGTTGGTTTTTCAAANATTACAAGAGGGATGTGGACATGCTGAAGGGTGTCTAGAGAAGGGCCATGAGGATGCTCAGAGGGCTGGAGCACCTCTCCTATGAGGACAGGCTGAAAGAGTTGGGGCTGTTTAGTCTGGAGAAGAGGAGGCTCCCAGGTGACCTTATTGTGGCCTTTCGGTATCTGAAGGGGGCCTACAAAAGAGCTGGGGAGGGACTTTTTAGGCTCTCAGGGAATGACAGGACTGGACAAAGCTGGAGGTGGGGAGATTCAGTCTGGATGTGAGGAGGAAGTTCTTCAGCATGAGAGTGGTGAGAGCCTGGCATGGGTTGCCCAGGGAGGTGGTTGAGGCCCCACCCTTGGAGGTGTTTAAGGCCAGGCTGGATGAGGCAGCCTGATCTAGGTTAGGGTGTCCCTGCCCATGGCAGGGGAGTTGGAACTGGATGATCCTTGTGGTCCCTTCCAACCCTGCCTGATTCTATGATTCCATAATATAAACTTCCATGACTGCAGTTCATTGCAGTACCATTTTAAATTGGATTTCAATCCTTTTAAGAGAATGAGGTAAGCAAACGAACCCTACCAACTATAAGGTTCTGTTGAAGCAAATGTTAAGTTAGCAATGCTAAGGCAGTATCAAGAATGTATGAATTAGAGTCCATAGAAAACAGGAAGGATTTTCTAAATTCACTTGATTATTATTTGAGGGAAACACATCACATTGTATTTCAGTCTTCAAGAAGAATCACAAAATACAGCCAAAGAGACATCTTTCACCATGTCTCTTAAAAGCCTGTGGGACAAATTCCTTCCTCAAATTTATTAATGTAAAGGCTAATTCAGAAAACTTACTTGTGAAGGCTGTCCTGTTAAATTATGCATATCAGTAATAAATTCTTTAGTTCCTCATGCATTTGTGTGCTTTGCATAGGAACAGGCATGAATATAGATATGAATAAAATATGCCCATTGTAGAGCCATACACAGAGCTAATATGAATGCTTGTGTTGTAGGATGTCAGAAAAGGACAAATTATTAATCAAAGAAGAGAGGAGCAAGAAGCAATGAAGAAAGCAGATGATGCATGAGAACTTTGTTAGCTGTCTTAGGATGACTTTTGTGTGGAAGAAAATGTGTGCTACGGATATAGAGCAGTCAGCTAACAACTCACTACTTTATCGTGCAGTGACAGATCAACATCAGGCCCTGAAAGGGATTTAGAAAAGGCATATAGGTAGGTGAAGGGAAGGAGGAAGAGGAAGGGGACCAAGCATGGATCATGCTGTCCCAAGTTTTGAGTACCAGAGAGAGGGCACATGGTGCAAATAAGGAGAGGAATACTGGGAGAAACTTGCTGAACTGATAGTGCTCTTGCTGTGACTGAATGGAGGACTGAGAGGACACTTCTGGTGGGGTTACTTCTCTAAGACCTTATCCCAGTCACAGCATGTAAGACACTAACCTAGCCCCTTCACAAGCTGCAGGAAAGATGGTCTGATGTGTAGGGAGGGCTGGTTGCTCTTAAGCATCAGTCCTTTTCTTGCATTGCTTCTAGTGATACCTGGAGATATTCCACAAACCCATTCACCATTTCCCCTTCCTGTCATAACTTTGCACACTTGAATATCAACATGGCACCGTTTTGAACTCACGCCACTCAGTTCTCTTCCCTACTATTTAACCCATGCATATCCTAAACAGAGAGGGATGAAAATAGTATTCTCATAGATGAGTTAAAAGAATCTTCCTCCTTTTCCATTACCTACAGTTTGGGTTGCAAAGGATTTTTTTTTTTTCTTAACCCTTTTGCTTTAAGCATGGATAAGCACATGCATACATACACAGGTAAACACAGAGTATATGGAATACAACACTTGCTGGAGCTAGTTCTTAATGATGGTGCTAAGGAGAGTTACAGCTAGAGCATACTGCATCTGGAAAACTGGAGTTTAGCACCTTGTTGTTCCTATGTTCCTTGATTTGAGGTTACCTTCATTCCATGGAGGATGGAGATCCATCCCTTCAAATACTTCTTGCAGTGTGCATTTCTGTTGACATCAGGAAGGCTACACTGTATCACGAGCTCCATATTCACTACTAGGTACAGCAGCAACTTTAAAACTATTTTATGATTTAAGGTGAGCTGTAGTTTAGGATTATTTCGTCTTACAATTTGATTCATGCAGTCCTAAAGTACAACACATTTACATGGGTTAAAGAGAATTCTTCATGAATCATAGAATCACAGAATATTTTGACTTGCAAGGCTTAAAAGTCATCGAGTCTTACCTGCCTGCAGTGAGCAGGGAGAATGCTTTGGTGTCCTCTGTGTACCTCTTTTAATGATCAGTACCTCACAAGGAAGTTCCAGCATCATTTCCCACAGTATGCACCCAGTGTATTTCAGAATGATTTGTGTTTCATTTTAACACTTTCTACACAGTATCAGACTTGCATTTTTAAGTATCAAAAATACATTCTTAAAAGATCTTCACAGTAAATGTCATAAATCTAAAGTTTTCATCAAAGGGTAAAGTGATTCAAGACCTTTGGTGAATGGGATATGAAAAAGAAACATTTCCAAAGGCTACACATGATTTATGGTCTTATGCTACCAACAGCTGGCCTATCAGCTCCGGATTTCTGTCCTTTATTAATGCCATGGTAAGAGCAGTAGCAGAATTTACTGTCTCCTGAAGCAGCAAATGGTCCTGGAGAAGGAAAAAGAGAGGAGAGAGAGAGAGAATGAGGAAAACAATATGTAAACAAAAGTGAGAAAAGTATTTCAATTTTCAAGTATGCAGAACTACCATATTATTGCTGACCACCACCACCCCAACATTTATTTGTGCTTACCAGAACTCCTAAAACTTGTATTTTGAGGAAACACAATTTCATAGTAATATTCATTTTCCAATCTCCATGATCATTTCTGAAGTTTTTATTCTTTTAATTAATGCCATTTATCCAAAGACCACCAAACCAGAAGATTGATTTTTATAATCTACAAAGTAGTCAAACTTTTGGGTTTGAAAACACTGGGACAAAATGGAGGATTTAATTGAGCAGCATAGTTAAAGCCCTGTAACATAAAGCATCCAATGAAACCCATCTGTAGTCCACAAACTATGTAAACTCACAAAGGCATTTAAGTACTGGGAGTTGAGTAGTGTAGGCTGATCTTTGTATCAAATAACTTTAAGAAATAGTCTGGTTTTGATAGGCAACTATAGAGACCAACACAGGAAGAAGTAATAAAATGAGACTGACTCCGTGCTTCTAAGCGAGCACTCCAGCTCACATTTGAAAAGAGTCCTTTGTCTAATTGCCAAGTTTTCTTAATTGTATTGGCTATAAAAGGTTGGCCTCTTGCTACCAGTACCATTTTCATTTGCACACCGGGAAAATATCAATAGATGTATCCAGGCATGGATACATCCCTGAGAGAGGAAACAGGAGGGCTCAATTTCTGCGAAGCAACGGAGAAAAGGAAAGGTCTACAAAACGTCAGGGAGAATCTAGAAGCGTTACAAATACAGAAGGGGAGCTACAAAGAGAAAGCAAGAGTTGTTCTCCACATTGGAAGCAATAGGGTTAAGGGAATTTTAACTGGGATATAAAGCCATGGAAGTTGTTTTAACAATAAGGACTGATATACAAAGGAACGGATTATTGGACGGCTCAAGGAAACTCATCACCAGACCCACATACAGGCTGCAAGGACAGCTTCCTGCCTGGGGCAGGAGGATGGAGCACTTTGAATTTGTATCTCTTTGAAACTACTTTTTTAAGGAAGAATTAGCAGAGGATGTTTAAGAAACTTGGAGTGATGGAAAAAGAGTAAACTGTCAACAACTTCTGTTTTTGAATAAGTTGTATAACATGAAAACCTGTTTTTCAAGGAGTAAGGCTGCTGCTGAAAGGACCTACCAGATTCACACACAGGGGAGCTCAAGACTAAAAGGTTTTGGATGAAGTTCAACTGCAAAGGAAAAGGTCTCTCTGGAACACTTTCAATGTTGATATGGGTCCAGAGGAGGGCCAGTAAAATGATCAGAAGGCTGGAACATCTCTCCTATGAGGAAAGGCTGAGAGAGTGTTGAGGTTGTTTGGTCTGGAGTGGACTTCAGAAGGAGCTTATTGAGGCCTTTCAATACTTAAAACAGGATTATAAAGAAAGATGAGGACAGACCTTTTAGCAGGGCCTTTACCAATTACATAAGGGTTGATGGTTTTAAACTGAAAGTAGACATAGACTAGATATAAAGAAGAATGTTTTCACAATGAGGGTCGTCGCCCAGAGAGGTGGTAGAAAGCTCACCCCTGAAAGCACTCAAGGTCAAGCTGAGCTGGGCTCTGAACAGCCTCATCCAGTTAAAGATGTCATTGCTTGTTGCAAGGCAGTTGCACTAGCTGAACTTTAAAGGCCCTTTCCAACATAACTATTCTATGATAGTGCTCTTATTCATTTGGTGCTTTATGTACATAACAGGAAACATGCCAGAGGTGCAAGTGGATAGAATTAGAAACAGTTCATTTATACCTGAGTCTTTTATCGTTCTTGAAAAGATATTAATATTTGGCTAGAATTTTGTCCTAAAAAATTATCAAGTAAGCTGTTAAAATGTGTAACCACCCAAAGGTTTACACTCTTCACAAATCCATGTCATATACTCTAATATGCAATAAAATTATTTGTGTTCTAAGAAGCTGTAGTAAAAATGTTGACATTTGACAGTTGTTCCTTACTGAATGACACCTCCTGTTCAGTTGAGTAAGGAGTGCTGAAGTGTACTCAGGTCCTGCTCCTCCACTACCTTTTGCCATAGACTGAGGATGCAAAGTGGAATCTGCCACTCAAGCCTGGTAGGGCTTCCACTCCCTCATTTCCCATGGGTACATGCAGAAGGAGCGTGGAAGTCATGTGCATGCAGCCACTCGAGTCAGCAAGCACTGCAGGCACTTCTTGCTATTCAGCAATGTCAGCCTCTCTGTGCCTCTCACTATTCTTTGTTCAGTTTGTCTCAAGAAGCACTTCACAGCTACAGATGCAGTTCTCTAAATGGGCTTTCAGCCATATCTGAAGTTGGCTGGAGGTCTGTACTTTTTTCCCCATTTCACAAAAAAAAAAAAAAAGAAATAAAGTACACCTGGCCAGGAATGCTCTTAATGTTTCTCCCAATAAATCTTTCCACATCCTCTGTTGGTTACTGGATTCAGTACACATTCCTTTGCGGCAATAAATCATTTAGGTTTTTGAACATAAAAGGAAGCAAGAGAAAGAAATTTAACTTTCACAGGAGAGATTGAAAGTGACACCATAAGATTCCTTTAGACTCAAAAAACCTTTTTCTAAAGCTAAACCTAAGGCTTTAGTGCTAATTTCCATGTTCTTAAGGAAAGACATGCAAAAGATTTTGTGTAGCATTTTTAACACAGGCAATGGAGGTCAGTAATCTGCACAGAAACTTGCATGCAGAAGTGGCCTGTGAACCACACTCAAGTCAACTGGGGAACTGCAGTTTGTTTACAAAGAGAAACACAAGTAAACAACACAAATTAAAAGGCATCTGTAAGTTTTACAATTACTTTGCTTCTGATTATTAATATTATTATTATCACTATTCGGGAAACTGGTTCCTGTGTTTCTCAAAACCAGTTAATACAGCTGCAGGAATAAAGACCAACCAGAGAGTTTTGGCCCCCATCAGCCTGCTTTTTTGGAAATAACCAGAAGTGTATTCCTTAAGTGAATTTACATTACCTTAAATAACATACTTAATAGAAAAGATGTTCCTAATTTTATACAGTTACAGTTGGTGGCTAAATGATATCAAGAAGCATGTACTAAAGCTTTCAACGGTGCAATCTTTTCAAGTATGTATCACAGGGGTTACTGATTTTTAGATTTATGCTGTTGCTCCTTCCTGGTAACACTGTCCCAGCCTGATCTCAGGGTCACCTCTTCATTGAAAGGCATCCTGCACCTGAGCCCACGAGCCAGCTTCTGAGTGCAGGAGAAATCAGTGCCGCAGAGGTCAAGTATGTGCCAATTTTAACTTGCTTTATTCTCACAGCCACAGTTTTACTGGAAAGAGGTAGCAAATAACACAAAGGAGAGGACTCTTCCAGGAATTTCAAAATCATTGTATATCCTGCATCTTTCTGAGAATCAAAACTGACTCTTATGCTAGGAATCGTTATTGTAGCATCCGATGGTGGTAGCCTGTGCACCTTCGTAACTTTGGCTGATCATTTCTAGTCTTTACCATCACAAAAGAGATAACAGAAAAAGCAAGAGAAAGAGAACACACTGTTCAAAATCTAGGTGACAGTGACTGATGCAATGGTTAAGTTATATCTTAAGTATTCCTTCCTCTCCTCTGAATCCTGCTGGGAATTTAGTTCACTTTAGGCCATTCCTATGCATGTAAGCAGTTATCTTCCATGTGCCACAATGACACTTACTTAGCTTCTTTCTAAGTAGTTCTATGTAATTTGGATGCCAGCAGTGTTTACGGAGAGTATGTAAAAGAATTAAAATGACAACATTCAACAGCAAACAACAAAGAAAATGAACCATATGGGTCTTTATTAAACAAGTAAGCACTTCGAGTCCCCTGGCTATACCCTTACAACACCCATGTTTTTCACACTGTGATGTTATTTCTGGCAACCGTGCTGATTACAGCTGATTGTGCCTACAGGGAGGCTTCAACAAGGATGCCAGGACAAATTTAACCTGCCACACCTAACTCCATTGCACATACAGGCTTCCAACCTTCTTTTATACTCAATAGCACAGCACTAAATCTTTCAAAAATCTCATTATTAGTTACAGGAAGTCAAATAATCAAGCAGAACCAGGTCTTCACATGTCTAATTGCCTGACGTGTTTGGGTATATTGTAACCACGATAAAAAACAGGATGCAAGAACAGAACAATCAATACAAATCCTGGTGTAGCCCACAAGAGCTCTCGCACGTTACTGCCCACCCACTGCTCAGCGCTGCAAATTCCAAGCAGGGAACGAACTCCTGCACGCCAGCCAGGGAGTGAGCGCACAGCCGTGCACGAGCTGGATGGATCAAACACCAACAGTTCTTCTCCTCACCCACAAAACCCTTAAAAAAGACCATGACCTTTAAAGAAGGCTGGGAGGCAGTAAGGACTTTAATGGAGTAATGACTGAAGTTTCACATGATCAACTGATGTGCCATGATCCCCCCCCCAATCCATTGTGATATTTGCTGTCTATTCATTTCATCCAGTTGACTTAAATGAGTCTCTTGTAAAAAAGAAAAACCAAAACCCCCTAACATTTCTTGGCCATTAGTAAATAGAATTTTTTTTATTGTTTGAACAGATGATTAACTACATTTATAAGCTAAAACCAAAACTTTTACCACTTTATATTTATGTACTTTGGAAAAGAAAGTACTCAGAAACACTGCCAACCTCATAAACCATAAATCCACATAACAGCACTTTGATTCCAAAATAAAATATCCACTTTGTCTGTTATTAAATAGTAAAAATATTCTAACCTAACCATATTGTGTGACAGTTGTAACTCACCCTCAGAATTTATTTGATGTAGAGTTACTGACTGTAGGGGTTTTCTGGTCTGCAGAATAAGACTGGGAACGGCTACAGGGACAGAGTTAAAGATGTGTTTGGAATATGCAATCTGATACTTCACAAATGTGCATTTATTTAAGAAACTGTGAGGCTATCTGAATATTTACTGACATTCCCCTAACAATTCATTTCCTTGCTTCAATCTGTTTAGGATTTATTTTCATTCCCCAGCTAGAACTTCACATACATGTATTTCAATTTACATGCATACTAGCTGGGTTTAAGCATAGCCTGAAAAACACACACTACTGTTTTTTAGCTCAAAAAAAGAACCCCCAACCCCAAACAAAACACCAAACAACCCACCCTTCCACTGCAGGTATTACCTCTGCCTTGTACTGCATCCCTCCAAAAGAACAAGGCAGCTGTGTTCCATTATTTGCTCTCTGTTTTGCTGGAATATAATTTGACTTTCCATTTAATGCAGTTTTTAAAAATGAACAGAAGTGTAATGTTATCCCTGACTATGTGGCTGAAGGGGCAACCTGAAAACATGATTTAAAGATGCTGCTAAACTTAGGGAACATCAATATTAATTTAGAATGAAAAGAAGGCCAGGGCACGCGCTGGCATGCCCCTGCCCTTGCTGTTCCATTGTGAGCCGGCTCCCTGGCACAGTTTTGGCTTCTGCCAGCTAACATCTTCCCAGACAATGGCTGGGACAGGCTGAATGAGGCCACCCTCTTTTTGGAAAAGAGAACTTAGCCCCATGGACGTGAGGCATGCTGTGCCTTTTAGCCCCAGGACAAGAGAACCATCCCTGGTCTGTTTTACTTACCAGCACAACTGCAGCCAAAGCGTTGCTGGGAAGTGACAGCTGTGCCTTTCTCTCCTTACCCAAGCGCATCAAGGAATACACAGGGCAATGATCACATAATCCCCCTCTCCTGAATGAAGCACAAATCACATGTAGCTACCACAGAAACACGGACATTTAAAAAGGCCTCACTGCTCTGTGGATGCTTTTCCCACCGAAACAGAGGAGAGAGGAATGAACCTCACTGCGTGCCGCCACTTGTGCTGCGCTGCACATTCCTGCCACCTTACAGGAAAAGCCTGGAGCCAGCTTAAGGACTTGTGATGGAGAATGCCCACAGCTCCCTTTCACAGGGTGGGCTTGGATGAGCACCAGACACACCACAAGGGAAGGACTGACAGAAAAAAGCGCTGAAATAGTTTGTGTCCTGGCAAGTGTTTTGCAAAAGGCTACACTGGCAGTACAAGAGGAGCTGCTATTAATTTAGAACTCCACAGGATGCTGCAGTTTACACTAAGGTTATACCAGGTGCCTCCAAAACTTGCCTGGTGTCACAGACATAGTGTTTTACTTGCACTCAGAGAAACTAAGTAAAGAAACTAACCATAGAAACCTCAATACCTGAAATGTTGTTCTTCAATTACTATTTTTCATTTAAAATGATGATCTGAAGAGGGACTAGAAATCAATAGTGTAGCATGCTCTGGTGTTTAATCTTACTCTGAGGAATCCTCTAGTAGATTCCTGAAGAAGTACATTTTTTTCTGTTCAATATATGTAGTGGCATGCATCCACATATTAAGGCAAACTCCATTTCTGGAACAGTACAAATTAATCTGAAGTCTCCTTTCTTCTCAAAATACTTCCACATCACATTTTTTAATCTATGTGCCAAAGAATCTATTGATAAGTGACATCTCATACATAATATCAATGCAGCAATTTACCTCAATAAGAAGATATGCAGATCATTCTAAAAGATTAGTAAACTATTTCTCTGAATACTTTTAGGTTTTCTTTCACAAGTAATGCACAATAAAGGTAGCATTTGAGATCAGACAGGTAGCTGGGTTCAAAATGACTCCAGCAGGTTCATGGCCTTGCCTCCTTTCTCAAGGAAGAAAATGCAGTTAGTTCTTCAGCAGTGAATGCTCCTCAGGACAGAAATAATTCAGAAATGCAGATACTTGGAATGCAGTGAAGACTGAGAAAATAGATGAATGCTACTAAAGGAACCAACCTGTCACTCTGCCTCTGTCTCAAGTAGACATGAGTTATTCCCTGCAGTTACATGATTGTATACCCATGCTACTATCAACCCAAACCCAGATAAATAGTGCAGAAATATATGCTACTGAAGTGTAACTCTCCTGCACCACTGATCAATCATTTCTCTTGTAGTCTGTCATAAGAAAATGGAGAACCGTTAACATTTAAAATAACTGTGTGGATACACTGAAGACAGAAGTAGTTTTAAAACTTCTGGGGTCTGTGAGGGTTATGGGCCTAACATGAGTGCCTCTTTTGATCAGAGAGACACAGATTTGAAACTGAAGGCAAACATTTGCTAAAAAACAAACCAACCCAAACCAACAAAAACCCCCCACAACCCAACAACAACAAAACCCCATCGCCAAACCCAAAACAAACAAAAAAACCCCACCCCAAACAAAAAATAGACAAACAAACAAAACAAACACACCAGAAAAAAACGAAACCAGCATTAGAAAAAACAAAACCAGCACCAGATGTGACGGAGATGGGGTAATTAATTAATGCAAGATGATATTTAAAAATATTAACAGTTTATTAATATTAAATATTCAGAACTCGCATCACCCCAATCACCATTTAGTAATAATAATAACAACAGACTCTTTGCAACATTAT
>VWYK01112190.1:0-10305 GCA_013399775.1 Semnornis frantzii | reverse complement strand
CAGCTTGCACCCACTGCCCCTTGTCCTATCATTGGGTATCTCTGAGCGGAGCCTGGCTCTGTCATCCTGACACTGCCCTGCACATCTTTATAAACACGAGTGAGGTCACCTCTCAGTCTCGTCCTCTCCAAGCTCAAGAGTCCCAACTCTGGCTGCCTGTCCTCAGAAGGAAGATGTTCCACTGCCTTCAGCATCTTTGTGGCTCTGTACTGGACTCTTTCAAGCAGTTCCCTGAGGTCCTTCTTGAACTAAGGGGCCCAGAACTGGACACAGTATTCGAGATGCAGCATCACCAGTGCAGAGCAGAGCAGGAGGAGAGCCTCTGTTCATCCTAACCACATCCTTTCTAGTACATCCCAAGATGCCATTGGCCATCTTGGCCACAGGGGCACATTGCTGACTCATGGCCATCCCGTTGTCCATCAGGACTCCCATGTCCTTTTCCCTAGAGCTACTCTCCAAGAGATCAGCCCCCAGCTGATGCAAGACTTCAGATTTGCCGTTGTCGTGTTTTAATTCAGTTTCTCCCCACTCAACTCTCCATCCTGTCCAGGTCTGGCTGAATGGCACCATAGCCTTCAGGGGTGTCAGCCACTCCTTCCAGTTTTGTGTTATCAGCAAACTTGCTGACAGTGCTCTCTGTGCCCTATTCCAAGTTGTCGATGAATATATTGTATGTTTCGTAATGCAGAATTAATACTGGAGGGAACGTCAAATAGCAACTCAGTGAAACAGCAGAATGTTGCCAGTGTCTTCCTAGATGACTTAAAAATGGCACAGGAAAATTAACTAGCCTGTCAGTAAACAAAGCTGAGTCTTCTCAATATATAGCCTTAAGGCCTATCATGAATTAACCAGTAAATAAATGCTTGGGAATCAATGCTGAATGTGTATGATTTCACAATCAGAAGTTACCAAAATAAGAAGAGTGTTTTGTGACTTAATAATGAATCTGTTTTTCTCAAGAGATGTGTGATGAAACAGTGGTGAAAAAAATTATCAAGGTGGACTCACCTTGAGAGTCTGTAGAAGGATTTGGGGCTACATAGGCAGAAAAGGGCAACATCATCACGATGGCTCAGAGGAACAACTTCCCAGAATATACAAGAGTGTTAAATTTAGGAGGAGTCCTAAAGTACTTTTTCTCTAGCCCTCAGGGTAGCTGAATACAATTGATTAGCATTAAAATGTCCCCTTCCCTGCCTTTCAACTTCTAGCTGTTTTATAAGAAATGGCTTCTACTTTTGTCCAGGCAATTCTAAGCATATGCAAGGTATAAGAATATTTTAGCAGGGCTTTCATAATACGATTGTAAAAGGACTTATATGCTGACAGGTCCTAAGGGTTTTTTGATCTCATACCATACTAAGACTTGCTATTCAATATGTGGGCAGTGCCAAAATATGAATATTGCTGTATGTATCTGAAGGGGACCTACAGGAAGGCTGGGGAGGGACTATTGACAAGGTCTTGCAATGACAAGACAAGGGGCAATGGGTTTAAAGTGGCAGAGGGGAGATTTAGACTGGATGTTAGGAGGAAGTTCTTCCCAGTGAGGGTGGTGAGGCACTGGCACAGGTTGCCCAGGGAGGATGTGGCTGCTCCCTCGCTGGAGGTGTTCACGACCAGGCTGGATGAGGCCTTGAGTGAGCTGTACTAGTGGGAGGTGTCCCTGCTTATGGCAGGGGGTTGGAACAGAACTAGATGATCCTCGAGGTCCCTTTCACCCCTACCATTCTATGTATTTTAGGAGATATTTAGAGCTAGTCTTCTGTTTTATTAAACTCTCACTATAAACTTAATGTATATTTTAGCAGATTTTTTTCTTCTGCAGTTGAGGGTGACTGGGGGACACATCCCTGGAGATACTCAAGATGAGGCTTGACACAATTCCGGGCAACCTGATCTAGTTGAGGATGTCCCTGCTGACTGCACAGGGGCTTGGACTGAATGATCTTTGGAGGTTCCTTCCAACCCAGACCATTCTGTGATTTTCGTGATAATGAAATAATCAATTTCTGACTGTGACATCAGTGTGGTGGAACTCAAGTGCCAAGCATCATTACTGAGTGCTATGACTTTGCACGCTGGATGTGGTTTAGATGTTAAGACACAGACACAGTGATTTAAGATGGTTACACTCAGCGGAGACTGTTACATGGAAATAGGTCATACCAGTTATGATAAGTTGTGATTGTGACATCTGACACACATCAGTGTGGCTTTTGCTCTTGCATAAGCACATCTGATGTTGCTCACATAGTTTGTAACAGCCTCCTGAGGAAGCTGTATAATTTTCCATCCACAATTTGCATAATTTCTGGCAGACTTCTACCTGACTCGTTACTGAAAAACCTAAGCAGAAATCAGACTTGCTTTGTTGTTCTGGTCTCACAAAAAGAGCCACTCTGAGGTTTCCTGTGTTTCCAAAACCTCATCCCTTTCCACAAATCAACCCTGATTTTCTCATGGCTAATCCTATTTCATTGAAACTGCAAATGAATACATTTCAGTTGTGAAAAGCAGTCTATTCTGTGTCCCCTTGGAGCATTAAGTAAGCCTAGCTCAGGTCCCTCTGGTGCTTTTTTACTGTTTTTGCTGAACTCTGGCAAATTATCTATTCCTGCTGCTCTGAAAATCTCAAGTTGTATAACTCAAACAATTTTCTGGCAGCTGTTTCTAGGTGATTTGGAGCCATCTAATTCCTTTGGAGAAAGCTGCTATATTTCTGCTCTGTTCCTAAGCAGCGTTTCATTACTGAGGCTGTCACATGCAGGCAATGTAAGCATTAAACACAATGGCACCATACCTGCTGCTGACAGCTGTGCATATCAGTGCAGCATTCGGTGACAGCTGCACAATTGCTGCCTTCCCTAGTTCTCAATTAATCTAATGAGGGAGATGTTCCATTCTTAATCTACAGATCGTTGAGAAATGGTCCCATTGTTTCCCAACCGCACCGGCACGCTGCGCTTTCTACACAATCAAATATTTGCATACCTGGTAGTGAGAGCTGGTTTTATACACTGCCTGCCTTGAGAAGGCCCTCTGCATGGTTTTGATCATTACTGTAACTGCCTCTGTGCAGCAGGGAATGTCTCTCCTTTGCCCATTATGTCTCCCCATGCTCCCTTCTCTCAGCTACTGAGTTGGATACAGTTAGAAGATGCGTTTGAAAGGGGAAATAAGAATTCTGGTAAAAAGGATTTCTATAATCATATGGTGGCATGTTTTGAAGGCTTTTTAGTATTATAGAATGCTTTATGTTGGAGGGGACCTCGGAGATCATCTAGTTCCACCCCCCCTGACATAGGCAGGGACAGCTCCCACTAGTACGGCTCACTCANAGCATCTTTGTGGCCTCCCCTGGACCCACTCCAACACTTCCATGTCCTTCCTGTGCTGGGGGCTCCAGAACTGCACACAGGACTCCAGATGGGCTCTGACAAGAGCAGAGCGAAGGGGAAGAATCAGCTGCCTTGCCCTGATGACCACTGACAAGATTCTAAAAATAAGTGGACAAAATACACGCAGTGTTGTATCAAATGTTTAAAAACTTGTGTCATTTATTATAGGTGAGGGAAAAAATATTCCCAACAGTGAACTCTTTAACTTATTCTCGAAAGCATTTTTCTGTTGTTAATAATGTCATTTCCTTAGAAAACGTAATCTAAAACCTTGCAAAACTGACTGGAATGAGGAAAAAGAATTACATCTGACTTAATAATACTTACTTGGGTCTGCTATTCAGAGTAGCTACTTTCATGTGATGCCTATATGGATAATTTTTCTTTTTAAAACCTTTCCAAGAACCAGCAATAAATATTTTAATAAGTGATTTTTTTTTTAAGTACCAGAAGGAGAATAAATTAAATATTTCAGAGGAAAAAGACTCTAATTTAGTGGTTTATTTTGTGACTAAGTAGCTTGATGTATTCTGCCAGTGCAGCACCTGTACAGCAGATGAGTCACATCTATACTTTCACTGATATTTGTCTAGTTTTTGAAGGTTTGAAAAATAAACCCTTATATGAAGTCCATATATCTTAAGAAGTCTTAAATTGGGACTGTTCTATTCCCCAGTTTTTGTATGTCCAGATTAGATACTTTTAAAGGAAGATTGAGCTCAGAAATAGAAGCTGGGCATTGTGACACACTCAGGTAAATGACTCTTCACAGAACAGCACAGCATTAAGCTGCTGGGTGCCAGGCTTGTGTAAATCTTCAAACGTACTTCCAGTTGCTCTCACAGAGTTGTTCTGCATTGTCAGATATTTGGGTTTTCTCTGCTTTGCTTTATGTTGTGTGACTTCACACTGCTCTGCAGTTCACCGCCAGCACTGCTAGACCAGAAACAATGATGTACTCTTTTCCTTGGTATTAGACAAGTGATGGGATCCAAGGTGCTTGGAAGGGAGAGGAATTGCTCCAGAGGCTGCTTGAGCTTTATGTTAGGAGAACTCAGACTGCAAGGTGCACTGAAACACAGCTGCCCAGTTAAATGGCTGTAATCGTGGTCTCCAAGTTTGGGGCAGGTTTGCTTTCTAAGGCCACGTAGCTTTCCTTTTGAAGTCTCTCCATAGACTTATTTCAAACCTTGTGTCCACTTTGTTAATCTTTCAGATGTGAGGCTTTAGTTGGCATGGTGCCACTCGTGGTGTGGGGTACGTCCGGTTTTATTCTGTGCTTCTCAAAAAACTGCAGTTAGGAAACAGAAAGAGGGGTTGCAGTCCAAAAAGGTGGCTTAACTTAGATCTTTATGCTTAGAAAGATTGTTCAAGATGCTTACTGCAACCTTTGAAAGCATAAAGGAAGCTCCTTCTTTAAACCTCAATCCCTTTTATTATCAGAGTACTGTGTTTCACTGAGTTAAAAACACGTTTTTGTCCTTCCCAACTTGTTACATGGCAAAGCTTAACCATGTGGATACAGGTAACTGGTACCTACCTATTGTGCTAATTCTTGCCCAGGTAAGATGTACTCTTAAAGAGTTCTGTGCTCTTAATAATATCTCAGGTGCTCATCTTGAAAAATGGAAGATATTTCTGAAATTGAGAGAGGAACCTATGTGTTAAATGATGCTGATTTGTATTGACAGATAGGAAGTCATCTGGGGGCTTCGTTGTCTCGGAAGAGTGACCTTCTGTGCATCACCATAATAGAGTTGTGAATTCAATGACTGGATTTAAGTCTTGCCCATTTCAAGTATGTCTGGCTTAATTTCTTTCTTTGACTTAGAAGGTATTTGTGCATTAATCTGAAAGAAAGAAGGGTTTTTTTGATCGTTGCATTTGTTTCTTGAAGTAGGATTGTTGGGTTTCTTTAGGCTTTCTTCCTCTTTACACCAAGGGTGGTGAGACGCTGGCACAGGTTGCCCAGGGAGGTTGTGGCTGCTCCCTCCCTGGAGGTGTTGAAGGCCAGGTTGGAGGAGGCCTTGAGTAACCAGTACTAGTGGGAGGTGTTATTGCCTATGGCAGGGGGTTGGAACTAGGTGATCCTTGAGGTCCCTTTCAACCTTACCATTCTATGATTCTATTATTTATAATAAACATATTAAAATCATATAATAGTAAATACATATTATTGCATGTATATACTTTTATACAGATTATAATGTACTATAATTTATGCAGATCATAACTTACTATATACACTTAGTACCTGAACCCTCCTTAGAGGTGTTCAAGGCCAGGCTGGAGGAGGCCTGTACTAGAGCTGTACTAGTGGGAGGTGTCCCTGCCTATGGCAGGGGGTTGGAACTAGATGATCCTTGATGTCCTTTCCAACCTTACCGTTCTATGATTTACATTATATAGAAGGTCAGTTGCAGGATCCTGTCCTACAAACCCTGATTTTCCTTCTTGATTCTGGTTTTCAGGAAATTCTGTGGATTACCCAGGGACTTACTTGATGTGAGCTTGGGACAGGCAAGTGCAGCTTCTGGATGTATCAGGAAATGCACATGTAACTTACTGTAGGCTTGTATAGGAGCTTAGTCTTAATTAGAGGCGCTGTGGTTGTTACAGCAATCCCTTGTTCTGTTCTGTTTCTCAAATGACTTTCAGGATGGTGCTCATTTAAAATGAAGCTTTGTATCCCGGCACTGTCACCCAGAGTATGAGGCAGTCTGCTTAATAATGTTACTTAATGAAACATGGACGTCTGAGATCTTGCTGCATTATCAGCATGTGTGAAAGCTTATCTTCGTGCGGCAGAGAGGGAAAACCACGTTTCTCCTCTGCGCCTCCCCCAGTCGCAGAGCATCAGTCTCTGTGATATCAGCAGCTGTCTGAACACCACCCAACCGTGGTGGGAAGACTGACTCGAGCTCCATGGAGGTCTCTGCAGGTCTCAGGGAATCCTCTCTGGGATCATGTGCCTTTGCCATGTCAGCAGATATCTGTGCCAGCCTCCATCACTCTGGACCCAGATGCTCTGGCGCATCCTTTAGGATGCCTTGAGGAGGAAGATTTTTCTCCTCTTAATCTCTTGGCTAACAGCCTTAAATAGGATAACTTTTTACTTTGGCCTGTTTGCTATCTGGATTGAAAAGGGCAAATGCTTTACCTAGGAATCGGTGGGAGAAGAAATGAGTGAGAAGTTTAAAGGCTGTAAACACCTAACTGTGATAATGACTGTCTTAATTAGTGCTGAACCAGCCTGTTGCTACCCAGCAGCAAAACAGACTACTAATGGTTGAATTGAAGAAGGATAAATGTGCCTGCCTAATATTAAGTGTTTCTTTTTTTCATTAATTTTGTCTAATTTAACCAACTGCTCACTTTTCAGTGGAGTTTAGAGTAAAAAGACCATTAACTCCAATTAGTGTACTACTGTACTGGCACATCTATCTGTGAAGTTTGGTGGTCCGCCCACTGATGCCTAGGTGCACTTGAAGGGAGAATGTGGGGATTGAAGGGAGAATGTGGGGATTGAAGCAGTATATGAAAACTACTGGAAGTCAACTTTCCTGGGGCGAACCCCAACCCAGGTACCCAAAATGAAGGATGTTTTGTGATAGTAGGTTAAATGAAATAGAACTAAAGCTGAAAAGTTGGGATTTGTTGGCAGGACAAACTGAAAAAACCTTTCCCTGCTGACTTCAAAATTTACTGCTGGGGAGGAGTACAGATACATCATTTATAATTTATTTTGGATGTATTGCTGATAAAGAGTAGTATCTTTAGCATACGGAGGAGTCATATATTGAGAAATAAGTAGATGTCTTCTGTTTACAGAAGTGGTTATATTTCAAAGGTTTAAACAAGTTTTAAATGGTTTGGATATGATTCATAAATGCATGGAATTGGTTGCTTGAAGGCACTTTTGGAAGCAAAGTATCTTGCTCTGTGAACCTTACAACCTCAACCTACCAAAAGAAGAAATCATAGAATGGTAAGGTTAGAAGGGACATCAAAGATCATCCAGTTCCAACCCCCTGCCATAGGCAGGGACACCTCCCACTAGTACAGCTCACTCAAGGCCTCCTCCAACTTGGCCTTGAAGACTTCCAGGGAGGGAGTATCCACAACCTCCTTGGGCAACCTGTGCCAGGGTCTCACCACCCTCACTACAAACAACTTCCTCCTAACATCCAGTCTAAATCTCCCCTCTGCCACTTTAAACCCATTTCCACTTGTCCTGTCATTGCAAGACCTTGTAAATGAGTCCCTCCCCAGCCTTCCTGTAGGCCCCCTTCAGATACTGGAAGGCTGCTATAAGGTCTCCTTGAAAATTCCTCTTCTCCAGGCTGCAAAGCCCCAAATCTCTTAACCTGTTCTTATAGCAGAGCTGCTGCATCCCTCTAAGCATCTTCGTGGACATACTCCAACACTTCCATGTCCTTCCTCTGCTGGGGGCTCCAGGAACTGCACACAGCACTCCAGGTGGGGTCTGAGGAGAGCAGAGCAAAGGGGCAGAATCCCCTCCCTTGCCCTGCTGCCCAGACTACTCTTGCTGCAGCCCAGCACTCAGTTGCTGTCTGGGCTGCACTCACACTGCAGGCTCATGTTGAGCTTTTCATCACCCCAGACCCCAAAGTCCTTTTCCTCAGGGCTGCTCTCAGCCATTCCCCTCCCAGCCTGGAGTTGTGCTTTGGATTGTGCCTACCCAGGTGCAGGACCTTACACTTGGCCTTGTTGAATGTCGTGAGGTTGGCCTGGGCACACCTCTGCAGCCTGTCCAGGTCCCTCTGGATGGATCCCTGCCCTCTAGCAAGTCGACTGTGCCACACAGCTTGGTGCCATCTGCAAACTTGCTGGGGCTGTACTGATTCCTCTGTCCATGTCACTGACAAAGATGTCAAACAGCACTGGTCCCAGCACTGACCCCTGAGGGATGCCACTTGTCACTGGTCTCCAGGTGGTGTTAAGGGATTTTACTAATCTTTGTTAATATTGTGCCTATAGCTTTTCAACTGTAAGATGTGCAGAAACTGTTTTTCCAGTTCCATCCTGCTCAGTTTTGCAGATAAGCTAACTGAGTCTACAAAATACCATTATTCTCCAAATGGAGGTAAACTGTGACTCTCTTCCTTCTATCAGTCTTGCTTTTTTTTTTTTTTTTTTGTTTTTCTTTTTGTAGTTCCACAAATTGTCTGTTCTCTGTAGGTACTATGCAAATTTTGCAGTGGCTGGTCTGAAACTGTAAGACTTTTTTGTAGACAAATCTGCTCTTCTATGCCAAACTTATATGGACTATAGACACTGACTGCTGAGTCAGTGAATAAATGACTGGGGTACAGCTGAGGCTGGCTCCCTATGTGCATTTTAAGGGCATCTTAAAGTCTATTTCAGTCTGCAAATTCCTAGTGAATCCTTTGTGAAGCTCTGAGGTATTTCAGGTGGAAGAACTTACTTGTATAAATTAATATTCCTAGGAGGCAGGGCTTGAATTTTACTCCACAGAGTATATGCCAGAAACTACCATGAGAGCAAGAGGAAAACCTGGGGTGGGAGAGAATATCACGACTGGAGATGTGGAAATGGGAGTGATGAGGAAAATCAGGCCAACTGCCGTCAGCTCTCAACTCGGCAAGTGCAGGCTGTATTTCTTTGTCTTGAGCAGCAGCAAACAGGAGTTCCCACAGGGAAGGGCTGCTGTGCCTCCCTTCAAGCTGTCAGTATTCTGTGTATGTAGCTTGTACAGGTATAGAGAGAAACACAAGTGTGTCTGCTCCTTCTGGAGTGTTTTCAGTCAGGGTAGTGCTCATCTGTTTGATGATGTCATAGATTCATAGAATACCAGGTTGGAAGGGACCTCAAGGATCACCTTGTCCAACCTGCTGCTTGGGATGAGCAACATTATGATGTAACAGGTCAGGTATTGTTAGGCCAGATGTTTGAGTGGGAAGCACAGGGCTATGTGTGGCTTCATAGAGTCCCACAGGTTGGGAAAGACCTTCAAGATCATTAATACCAACCTATCACCCAACATATCTAATCAACTAAACCATGGCACCAAGCTCCACATCCATCTCTTTTTAAATGCTTCCAGGGACAGTGACTCCACCACCTCCCCAGGCAGCCCATTCCATTGCCAATCGCTCTTGCAGTGAAGAACTTCTTTCTAACATCCAGCCTAAACCTACCCTGGTGCAGCTTGAGACTCTGTCCCCTCATTTTGTTGCTGGATGCTTGAGAGAAGAGACCAACTCCCACCTGGCCCCAATCTCCTTGCAAGTAGTTGTAGACATGATCTTTTCTAGTCCGGTGTAGCAGAGATCAGATACAGTACTTTGAAGTTGTGCTGGTTTGAGACCAATTGGAATATTTTAATGAGAAAAATAAGATTTTAGCTTGTGAAAAGAAAACAGTAGTGATGTCTGCTTCACTCAGGTTTGCTCAGATGTATAAAAACAAGGACACAAACATAGATAAGACAGTCAGTCTGTCAGGGTCTGTGTTTCCTCCCTGGGCTTCTGCTCTTCCGCTTGGATCTGTATAACCCAACTAATCATTCTGCTTCTAACCCCCTTGCCAATCCTTCAAACTCACCTTGCACATAAGACAAACTCTTGGATAAGGTGGAGGGGTGAAAAGAAGGTGGAAGGGTGGTTGGGAACCCCTCCTGGGGACTCTGATTTCTGGGAGTGGGTTGTGTTTCTGTTACCTTTAACTTGTATATTTCTGTATATAGCTGTAAGTATTTGTAATATATTTACAAATATACAACATACAAAGCTTGTATATTGTGCTAAGCTGTGAATATAAAGCTTCATTCCTTAACTTCAGCTGGCTGAGTCTAGTCTGGGTGATTTCATTGTCGGAGGGATGGGGGGGGAACGAGTAACTCCCAAACCATCAC
>VWYK01112187.1:1447-20720 GCA_013399775.1 Semnornis frantzii | reverse complement strand
AAACAAGATGCAAAATATATATATACAACTGGGTGGATGGCAATGGATGGAAGGGACGTCCACCATGTGGTAGAGACTGGCCATGTGGTAAGACAGGAACAGCAGGAACAAAGGGTTGTATTGAGCAGGTAGGCAGACCACGAGAGAGTTCCTCTGTTTATATAGGGGTCCAGACAGGAAGTGGAAGTGGGCTAAACACTACACCTAGAGTCAAGCAGAGGTGGGGTCAAGTTCTGACCACTCCTCCCACCCAGGAGGGTTAACCCTTTACAATGATTTTTCTAGGTCCTTTGCAACACCTAACATTCCATGATTCTGTGCTGCTGAGGAACAGAAAAATGATTAATTGCTTTATACTTCCACCATTCCAAAGTCTGCTCCCTCAGAACATCCCATTTCCCTTTAAGCTATATACATGTGGAAAATGAACCATGACTGTTTCTAGCAGTATATTTAAAAAAAAATAACTGCAGAGGTGATGATTTACCACTGAGAACACAGTTAGCGCTGGAGACAGTCATCTGTATCCTGTCCTCTGCTACATTAATCCAATTTCATTTCAGCTAAGGGCAGTCTGATGTTCATTATCCTTCAAGGAGTTAGGGCTTGCTTGCCAAAGATATGGTTTTGTGGTAGTTATTATGCTTCTCAATATTGCTTCATAGTTTACCGTTGCACAGCCTCAGTGTGTTTCTTAAAGAATTTGTTTGTTTTTTCCTTTTAAACTTTATCATTGGTTTAAAACCTCGCACTGCAATTTAATGCTGAGGAATAAAATAAGCAGCTGGGTAATACAGTTATGGCTAATGTCTTTGCCTATTTCAAATCAAATTTCTTTTTCCCAATTACTGAGCAGTAAAGTCAGTGAGTTTTAAAAATTAGAACTCAAAAAGGCTATCATAGTAGGTAATGGAGTAAGTCTGTGACTTTCTGCATTCTTCTTCTAAATAAAGATTTCATTATCTGCTCCTACACAACATACAGCCTTTTCCCATCATCTCTGCCCCACACCAGAGCAGACATTGCTTTGCACATGTTTTTGTGCAGAACACACAACTTTGTTGCCATGTGTGAGACTTTGCAACTGCATCAGGGTACAACCTGGTATAAAACCTGCAGTCCTGGCCACATGGAGAGCTTCACAGTGTTTGGTGCTGCACAGACAGAGACCACAAACTTACAACCTAAGCAGCTAGAGCAGACAAGTGCCAAAAGGACCAAAGTTCAAAGTGTGAAAAAAGTGAGGAGTAATGGAAAAAAGAAAGGTATTCAGCAATTGTGCAAGTCTGCCCAATCTCCTTTCACCAGGCTGCACTGCCTACCTAAAAATGTCACGTGGAAGATTCTCATTAGTATCTTTCTGACATCAAAATGAAAAATATTCACAAAACCATACCACTCAAAGCCTAACCCTCAGTCTCTCAGTAGTTCAGCTGACAAGGAAACTGAAATGTCAATAAGCCATGAACTGACAGCCTCCTGTTGAAACTGCTGAAATCACAATAAACTGTGAATTAAGAACCTTTTCTTAGGGCTTCCTTCAATCTGCAGCTTCTTTATCATTTTGATTCCTGCTCTACAAATGCAGCACCACTGCTTCCATTGCTGATAAAATCAGAATTAGGAAACAACTGATGCAGCATAGCTATACTTGCTTAGTCACAAACTTGCTTGTTTGTGCCATCTTAGACAGTGTTCAGCTCCAAGAACCCTAAAAGAGAAACACAGTTAGCTGTGAAACAGGAACCAAACCTGGCAAGTACTCGTCTCAACACATATCACAAGTTGCATCTGACTGTCTGTTAGGGTTACTTGGAAAAACATTTCAAGCTTGAGATTTCAAATGTATCTTGAAGTGTGAAACCTAAGTAGGTTCTATTCTATTTCTTATTCCATTCTTCTCCTTTCAGCACCTGATTTTAAGAGGCACACAGCAGCAAAAGCACACAATTTTTACATTAAAGTCACTCAAAACAAGGTAACTCCTGGCAGTCAGCTGTAACTGCACATTTTCACAAGAGCCCAACAGCCACATATCAGCACACATTCCTGCTGCTCTCTACATCAGGCTAGAATAATTCTCTTCGTCTTTACAGGTATCAGAGGTGCCATACCATCCCTGTATTTTTGCTGTGCCCTTTTTTGAGATTTCCCCCTCAAAAGCCCCCCAAAACTGACACAGAGTAGCAGACAAGAAGTGAGTTGTCACCATTAAAATGGCTGGTCCCACTCCTATATAAATATAGCAGTCATGACCCTTTTTTGCTGCTCATGAAATTTGGAGCCAAACACATATCATAAAATGGGCTGCTGTAACTGTCATTATGTTTATTTAACAGAGAACTTTTCTCATCCATTTTCTAAATAGACAATGTTATTTCAAAAAATCTGAAACAAAGTAATGACGAAGAACACATATATAGAATAACTTAAATATTTTTCCTTTTGAAGATGCTTGAAGCATAGGATAAAGAAACTATATTCCATTATTTTGGACACTCTCCATAAACAGTTCATATCTAATAGTTTCTACATTAAGTAGTCAGATACTCAATATACATCAGATAAAGCAATCTGACACTGACTGAGTCTTTAAAAGAACAAACTGACTGCAAAAAAAGAAATTTCGCTAAACAATAACCCTATAGAAATTAAATTTCTTAATGTTTATGCATCCTTAATCCTCTGTATTTTAGGAAAGGCTTGCTTTCCCTCCTCTCTTGGACTTAACCTAGAGTAAATTGATTTTACCTGAGAAAGGCTGGAAGCTGTTGGTTCCACTGCTTATTTTAGCAAAAGGGAGTAACAAACACTTGAAAGTATTAGGCATCATCCATAAAGCCAACATTCACCTACTGAGTCTAAGCTCCTGAGAAACCCTCCTCAGAATTGGTCTTTGCTCCTATAGAGGAATTCATTCAGTTCCTGCACCCCAGATATAGACCAGCATTAGTTTCAGTTGGCTAAATCCAGTGTCTTTGTACATCGAGACACTGTTTGCACAAGGACAAACTCTTGCTAGAGTGAAGAATTTAATCTAAGCCAACAACACAGAGACTGTGGTGTCAATCATGTGCAGAGGCTTACCACACAGTTCCTGTTTTAGATCAATGGTTACTGCTTAGACTGACCTGGCATCTAGGGAGCCCACTATACAGCACTGCATGGACCAGAGGAACTAGGATCTAGACTCACAGCCTAGGATAATGTAATAAATACTTGAGTAAACTGCAGTAAGAAGAGCTGTTGCTTCTCTTCAAGCCACATCCCAGCATAACCCCAGCAGCATAAAAGAACGCAGATATAACTCATAGTATTTAATATTAACTAGATAGGTGGAGTAAATTTTAGTTCATTGCATTAGACATTAGATTTTGTTTAAGACACTGAGATGAAAAAGATTTCTTTCTGGTCTTTCTCATTAATGCCATTTGTTCATAAAATTACTAGAAAACACTTCAACAATGTACACTCCATCTAAAATAGCTAAGTAGCTTTGACAATGATCAGCTCCATCCTAACCGGAACCTTAATCCTGTCAGCCTTGGCATCTGCTTTTCTGAAAATGCCTTCTCTTTCTCATCACTGAAATATTGCCAACCTCTGGTCTTATTGTCTATCCTAAAACCTCACTTCCTGTAGGCAACTAAAAGTAAAGAAAATCTTAGTTTCCAATTTCACAATGTCTAGGTCTCATACTTGCAGGAAAAGGCTTGAAATCATGAATCATGTCAGTGTAAAGAAAGCAAATAAAACCCCTCAAAGGCACTTTTTAAACAAAATTCTCATTATTTTTATGACAAGCTTATAATCTGAAGAGAGGCAGGTGTCTGCCTCATGATTTCTAAGTCCTTGGGGTTCAAAGGTAAGGATTCCTCTTCACCTTCCTTTTCCTCTTCTACTTTTCTACTCTTGTATTTTGTATGAGGAACGAAGATGCCCAAATTTCTGGTAGAAATCACTTTCTGCACGATTCAGTGCATCTTCATCTATGTAGACAGCTGGTCTCCTGGAAGCCAAGAAGTACTGCACTTTCCGCAGGCTCCAACCCATCACATACTTCAACCAGCCACTGACAGCAGCTGTAGACCTGCCAACACCAGCATTGCAATGAACGTAGACAATGTGTCCATTCTCCAGGAGCCCATGTAAGAGGCAAACAGCTTGTGGCAACATCTGTATTCTTCCTAAGGTGAAAAACAAGGAACATTCATTTGCATTTGAGAAAGCTGAGTTCCTGGTTGAGATTATCTGTACACTCTGATGAACTATGAATCTTAATGGTAAATTTGATATATTTAAGATTTTCTCTTTCTTTTTTTTTTCTTCTAATTATCTTGTACCCTAACTTTGTTTTTTTCTTGCAGAGTAGATTCAGACCACACAATGTCTGTAAAATGTTCAAGTCATCTCTAAATATACATTCTGATTAACACTGGATATGTGTGGTATATTCTTTTACACAAAGACAGCAAATTACATCAAACAGCACACCTTACTTAGCATTAAAGTTAGCAAGCTAAAAATTAAGTGCTTCAGTTTGTGAAGCCACACAGCACTGCTTTCAAAAACATCATCATGAAGGCCTTTACATCAATAATAATGGGTGGAGAGAAAGTGGAAGAGTATTTTCCTGTACAACTTACTACAATCAAGTACTAAGCATATGGTTAAACAATACAGAATAGCCTTTCTCACTTTCAAGCAGATGAATATACTGCATTTCCAGACACCTTTCTTCCTGTAACCCTGGAAACTGAAGCTGCGAACATCAAAATCTAACTTTTCCTTGTAACAGGGCTGGGCATTGACATGAAGCCCTTTCAAATCCCTCTTTTAAGGCTTCCTGTCTTCCCTGATGTCCTGTTACTGATATGACAGTTCACTATTTGTGGCAGCAGTATTTCTCTCTATTGAAAGCATTCTCTTCTGCTGGCAGGCTATGCACTTGAAACCATACACACTTTGCAACCTCCTGGTTGGAAACAAGATTTTGGATTGAGCTTTCTAATGGAGGAATTAAAAATAATAATTTATGTTACCACGTCGGGTGCTACAGATACTCTAAATTAATTACAAATAATTATATAAATTACTCTAAGGAACTTCATCAGACTGGGATTTGATAGTCAAAGAAAAACTATTTGCTGGGGAAAAGAAATAGCAGAGAAAGACAAATAGCACTCCCTCTCCATGTTTAGCCAGTAAGGATGGCAAGCTGTCCTGCTGTGCAGGCTTACAGTCTTCCACCTACACGGTGTGTTTTCATTACACAGGCTGAACTCAAGCTGAAAGCAAAAACTGTCGAGCAGTTATCACTGTTAGATGGCTTTAAACTCAAATACATGTCTACTGCCAGACAAAGTACTGTAGATGGCCTCTCTGCCTATAAGGTAATATGAATAATTTGTTAGTGATAACAGAGAAATTATATGCTGTGTTAACTATATTTTTGCACAAAATTTACACAATAAAAAACAACCGTTCACGAACATAATAGATTGGTAACTCAAAGGATTTACTGCAAGAGTGGCCTGACCATTACCTTCAGTGCTCATGTCTGGAGTTGGCATCCAGATGTAGGAAATGCCTTCCTCTTTGTATAGTTTCATGAGGATTTCAGGGCTCATGGGTTCTGGGTAGCGGTTGCACCCCCAGGAATTCTGAACGATGTCCCATTCAGTCTGGAAGTTCATCACAGCTGTAACACCCAACTCATGCTTCAGCTTGACAGTCACATGCTCCAGCTGTCGAGGGCAACTTCCCAGCCAGAGGTTTGGTAGAATTCTAGCATTGAGAAAACATTGCAGTGGGATTGATTTAAATATCTTAACAAGGAAACTGCCTAGTTCAGCGGTGTTCCAGCTGCAAACCTGCTTATCATCATCACACAAGCACTGCTAAGCATAGCCTTTTCATGTCATGCAGTAAGCAGCTTCTTATTTCATTACAGTTGAGCTGGCACTGTTTGATGCTGGAGATCAAGTTCCTAACCTACCACAAAGAGTCAGACGGTCTGAGAAAAAATTCAAAGCATAATTACTAGCACAGGTCTCCAAGGCATCCGTCATTACGCTTGCAGCAGAAGCTTACTAACATCACAGATCGGAATAAGAAAACTCTGAAGATTCATGAAATTTGCACAAAAAAGAGAGTCCTAAAAGATTCATAGGATCCAGATGTGAATTGCTTTAGTAATGTTAAAAATCATGGAACTCCTACAGCTTTATAGCTGCCACTATAATGAAGAAAGTAGACAGAAAAAAAAAAATACCCAACTTAAACTACTCTTCTGTGAGATAACTCAAAAGTGGCCTGAAGAGTCAGAAATATTGCAAGATATGTGGGATGGATAAACATTTGTATTTCTGGTAGTTATATAAAACAAACGTCAAGATTCCCCCATTGTTAATTATCATAAAACTATTGTGTGTCTCAAAAGATTATGACATATATGTAACAGAATTTTAAGAGGCTTGTTTTCAAGTGTAATGGAGGGGTAATTAATTGATGCAAGATACAATTTTCAAAAACTAAGATTCTGTATTAATTTTCAATATTCAGAACTCTCATCACCTCGACCACTAATTTTTAATAGTAATTAGGTTCTTCTGCAATGGTCATGGAAACATTATACAGATGACAGCATAGGATCTAGAACATTTCAGGAATAACGAGCAAAAATATAAACATTAATTCAATTGAACTGGAAGAGAAGGTTCCTACGGTCAATGTAGTGCTCATGGTCAATTATGCCACTTATCCACTAGATGGACTAAAGGAACTCCTTTCTCCTTATGGCAGAAGGCAGTTGGTGAATTACAAGAGGCTTTAAGTATTTACTCACAAAATTATCCCCCGACTCACAGGGCTAGCTACAGCTTCAGACAGTACCCAAATGCTTTCAGGGAATTGTGTTACTGTCTTCTCAGCCGCTGAGGCTTCTGATTCTTCACAGATTTCAGAGGTTGCTAGGGAAAGGAGGCAGACAACCTCTGACCTAGTCCTGGCTCCTCTGGATGATCTGTGTACCTCCAGGTCTTCCTGTCTTTGCAGGAGACTTTCAGGTGAAGGTAGGATGTCTTGTGATGCGCAGTCTCAGCACAATGTCATGTTGGCCATGCAGGCCGATCACGTGCAGCATTTACAGCCTATTCCTGGTAAACTCGAGGCAGGCAGTTTCCAGGCAGTTCAGAATGCGCTGAAGGCAGAACACTGCCAAAAGCAAAGAGCAACGGTGGCAGCAGCAAGCAAGCACGAATACAACAGCAGAGCATGTTGTGTTACCTGCTCATCTCTTTATCAATACAGCCCGAGACTAATGGGCTTTTGGACACAGAATAGCCAATCGGAATGACAGTTATCCAAGCCTGACCATATTAGGTGAACCCATAGGCTTGCTTTACCCAAATTTGGGAAAAGCTTAGGCCTTGCATGAGGCAGGCACAAGGCAAGTGTGTTTACCTTGTTTACCACAGGATGCAAACAGGAGCAAAACAAGTCCGGGCAAGTGATGTGATATTAATAATCAGTTACAAAATATGATTATTAATTTCCAATTTAATATTTTTATAATCAATATTTTAAAATTTGGGGAAATTCCCTGAGATTCTTTGGATTTTCAGTTGACAGGAAATAGTTGCACAAAGGATATTTAGGAACACAGAATGAAAGAGTTTAAACAATCGGAACTTGGAAAAATAGGAACGTGAAAACAGGAAAAATTCTAACTATGCTTACAGAGCCTTAGTATCAAGTCCAGCATATTAACTCATGATGCCTTGGTCCCCCATTCCCAGTTAATGAGCAGCTAAGGGAGTACTGCTCCCTGCAGAGGTTGAGGTGATGCAGGAAAGGCAGTGAGGAAAGGCACGGCTTCGAAATTACCCCCCATTAAATAGATCATTTTGAAAATTAAACTGGCCAGTAGGCATTAGCATCATTGTCCTGCCCAATGAATTCTAAGCTTCATGCCTCATGTGACCATGCAGGCACCTTGAGGGGCTGCACCAGACACCTGACATGTGGTGCTTAGCTCCTAGCCTTTGTTTTGCTCATTCTACAACTCCTAGACCCACAACAGGAGGAAGAGAGCAGGGGTTAAACCAGCCTGGTAGGCTTCATGCCCTACCAGGACAGCAAGACAGAGTCCTTAGACTCAATGTTTCCAGGTTCTTTGTCCTTTTTCCCACGGTTGCTTCTCCCCATAGCAGAAGGAGGGAGAGCAAAAAAATATGCCAGGACATGTATAAGCTTATTTTGGCCTGTTTAAGTACGTAATCGAGTAAGTATTTTTAATCCGTGCATGCAATTAAACTGATGATCTCTAAAATATTTACATGCACAAATTACTTGTGATCTACTTTTTATTTGATTGTTTCTAGAAATTTCTATTTTGAACATGAAATCCACAAACTACATAAAATATCTCTGAGGTTGAATATACTACTTTGCAAATGTTATTAAATGAAAAAAAATGAAGTCTATCTACAACAAAAGCAAGATTATTGAAAGTAAGATGTCTGCTATGCATTTCTTAGGAACCTTTTAGATTTTAATCTTAGAGACAAACAAAACCAGAAAGTTTTATGTTTATTCAGGACCAGTTATGCCTATAAACAATCCTTAACTCATTGGGTAGTAATTTCCATTCCAATATCATAGTAACAAGTGCTTACTAGCATTTAATCAAGACCTGTCATTGACAATGATTAAATCATGCTGTGTTACTACTGAAAGATTCAGCCCCATTTATCAATTAAGAAAGCACACAGAATAACATAAATATTCAGTTAATTCTGAGATAAAGACTCACAAACTGTCTAAAAAAGCCTTTTCCTTAAAGCTACTTTTTGTAAAGCTACTTTCACCCTGCCCTACACTTCAGTTCTCCATCAGTAATACGGAGAAAGTGTTCACCTGCCTTAAGGAGACTCTGGGGGACTAAATGAATAAATGAAACCTGAATTTATAGTAATAAGGACTAAATGTTAGGCAGGTGTCTATTCAGTTTACTTGATTTGCAGAGCCCAAATGGAAGGCTGATGTGTTAAAAACCTGCCTTTAGATTTGTGAACTAAGTAAACTGACAGCAATTTATTATTATGAGGGAATAAATATGGAACACTCTGAAATCACTTGTATGGTTATTTTCCAACTGTCAACAAACTTAAATTATTTTTTAATGATGCAGATATATATTGCACTTGGTTGCTTCCCCCCCCGGACCCTGTACAGCCCAGATTAAAGTACTACAATTCGCTATGAATGCATCTGAAAACCAAATGCATTCCGTTTAATCAATGCATATGCAAATAGTCTCCTTGAGGACAAAATTAGTCTGAGGCAATGAAAGATTAGCATTCTGTTACTTTTTTTCAATGGTGCAGATTGCTATTTTCAAGCTAGAGGAAACGTTCCCAAAACGTGATGCACTGTACCCTTCAGAGACATTACAAAGCTACCCAGCAACTGTAGCTGTAGGGATCTGATATAAAGGGAGAGTGACCTGTCCTAGTTTACCAAGTTACTGCATTAGGCACTCAGCTCCTTCTCCATTACGCGGATGTCTATGCTATTTCTTAAGAAGCTCCTAGGTTACTTTTGTTGATAATGGTGTCCTGGTAGGGCATAAATCCTTTAACCCTTGCTCTCCTCCTCCTGTTGCAGGTCCAGGAGTCGTAGCAGATTGAGCGAACAAAGCCTTGAGGCTAGGAGCTTAGCACCACATGTCTGGTGCTGCCCCTCAACGTGCCTGGGTGGTCACATGAGGCACGAAGCTTTGAATTCATTGGGCAGAATAATGATGCTAGTGCCTATTGGGCAGTTTAATTTTCAAAATTATCTATTTAATGGCGGGTGATTTAGAAACCATGCCTTTCCTGACTGCTTTTTCTACATTGACTGCCTTTCCTGACCACCCTCCTGCACCAACCTCCCACAGGGAGCAGTACCCCTTAGCAGCTCATTAACTGGGAATCATGGTGACCATGTGCTTGCAGCTTACACTGGCAGCTCTGCAGCAACTCAGCTCTTCTCTCCTTTTGTCTACCTGGAATATTTTGTATTTTACCACGGGATCATTATCATGAGTTTTGGAAGTGTTCTCATACAGGAAACTTACTCAGGGACCAAGGCGTCGTGAGTACATATGCTGGAGTTGATGCTAAGCCTCTGTAAGCATAGTTAGAATTTTTCCTGTTTTCGCCTTCCTATTTTCCAAATTCTGGTTGTTTAAACTGTTTAATTCTGTGGTCCTAAATGTCCTTTGTGCAATTATTTCCTGTCAACCGAAAATCCAAAGAATCTCAGGGAATTTCCCTGATATTTAAACATTAATAATAAAATTAATATTCATGTAACAATTAATTACCATAATTAATAGCTGAATATTAATATCATATAATATCAAATGGGCTTCAAATTTCCCTTAAATACTGATCTGTAAGATGGGACAACTCAGGTGCTTTTTCCAGATCTGTACATCTATCTGTGTGCTAGGAACAGAATTCTTACAATCTCTCCTCAAATCAGTCAGTCTTTCTTAAGAGTTACCATTCTTACAAAAAAGAGTAAGAGACTCAAGGCTTTGGGGACCACATTTCGTCAGAACATCTATTAGGTACAATATCATTGATGTCTATAGGCAGAAGGGATAAAAGGGACTTTGCCCCCTTTGGTTATTGGCAACAGTGTGCTCCATCATCCCTGTCATTTGTTTCTGTTGGTAACGTTTTTTGACCAAAGTCCACTGTATTATTTTAAAAGAAAAGTGATGGATGGATTCATCCATCAGCACCAGGTCAATAATCAGCCTGATATTAAAGCTTGCAATTCACTTCAGTCATCTGCAGCAGTCTTCCTCTGATCCCACTAAGCACGATCCTAGGGGGATGAACAGTGAGATGAGCATAAAATAATGATTAAATCTCTGTGTCCTCCCTTAGGGCTTTCATTTCCTAAAGGTGTGGAATACAACAACAGCGACATGTAGCTTGCAGCAAAACTTTACATTCCCAGAAGAATATATATAATCCAATTAACCCCCAGCATGTTGTGATGTTTGTATGCATATGGAGTGGATTTTGCATTGATATATTGCAATTACCCTGACACCAACTACAAGCAAGAAGCCCACAAGGGATGTTGGCCTGAAGTGCAAGTCAGAGACCTGTTTTGCAGCACTGTAACTACTGGAGACTGCTTCCAATTACAGTTGGAACTGGTTCAGAATTTTTTTATAAGGTTATTTTTTTAATGGAAAATTATGACCTCTCTGAACCAAAACCTTGCATTGTAACTTTCTACTTTTAACCAAATTTAAACTAGTTCAAATACCAAATGTCTGGTGTGAAATAAAGGGACAATGAAGAATGGCAACAAAAAACATCCCACCTCTCTTTTCCTCTCATTTGACACAAAAGATATTTCTAAAAGTATTTATTTGAGTATAATCAAAATGAGAGTATTGGAAATCCTATCATCTGTAGCTGAGATCTCTTTCATCTTTTCTCTACCTTCTGCCTTGTTACAAGGCACATCACTTTGAAAGGTGATACCAATGGATTACGGTGATCCAGAGTTACCATCCTCTATGCTCCTACTTTTGCCATTGGCATCATTTTAACAACATACGGGACCAAAAAGTACAACAGGTCACTTCTGGTCCTTCCTTGCTCTTGCTCTCTTCTTCTGAACCCATCACAGCGAAAATAGTAAATACACTTCTTACAAATCAGATGTTCCTGTACTTTTATCAGAGCAATAGTAACATATCCCATAAAGCCTTGTATTCTTCACACACACAAGCACCTGATGATGTTTATTTGCTTTTGAATTCTACACTTGGTCAAGATCTTTCTTAAGATATAATGTGTGGTACTGGAAAGAGGTCTCACCACTTCTGAGCAGAACTGAATCATGGAATCACAGAATCATAGAACTATAGAATCAAAGAATTATAGAATGGTCTGGGTTGGAAGTGACCTCAGAAGGTCATTTAGTCCAACCCCCTCTGCAGTAAGCAATGGTATGCTCAACTAGATCAGGCTGCCCAGAGCCCTGTCAAGCCTCACTTTGAACATCTTCAGGGATAGAGCTCCAACCACCCCCAAGATTAATTACTTCTTATGGCTCAAAAATTATATCCTTGTTTATAGTTCCCTGACTGGCCTTTTACACCACGGTGCTGTTAACCCATACTCAACACAGAATGTTGTTTGCAAATTAAGATTTCTCACAAGAGGTGAGCCTACCTAAGGAGGGAATAAATAATCTTAGAATAAATAATCTCAACCACTCACACACATCACTGTATTATAAACTAACTGTAATCGATTACAAAGGAAAACAGTACATGCTTGCAATGATACTTGATAGTGCTTTTCAAAGAGAGGAAAGTGGTCATATTAGCCTGCACATAAAAGTGAACTGAAAATAATAGAAAATGCATAGTAATCTTCTAAAAATCAATAAGCCCCTTACATTAACTATTTTACTGTATAAAAAAAAATTACAGAAAAATGAAAACATTAAAAATACAGAAGACATCAGCTATTTCTTGTGAAAATATTTTCATAGGAGAGAAATGAATGACAAAATATATAGGAGGAGCAAATCAACTGGCTCTATCTACTTAAAAGAGGTAAATAATTTCAACTTCCATATAGTCTTACCTATAAAGCAAAATGGTATTTTTGAAAAAATCCTTTTTTTATTCTTACATCTTCCTCCAAAACAATGACAACACAGGCAGACAGCAAAACAGAGGACTCACTGGTTTGGTCTTCTACAAAGATTCTGGTTTCATTATACTATCTTTAAATAAATGACAGGGAGATTCTCAGCAAAATACCTCCTCAGCAATGAAGTAATAATGTAGACCTGGGGGGTTATGACACTGACATTTCATTGTAGATAACACAGGACACATGGATAAATGACTGTGGTCTTAATTCTTTCTCTTGCTGACTTACTGATAAAGTCTCCTTGCAGAAGCCAAGTTGACAGACCCTTTGTAATAAGGTGCTTGACTTAAGAAGGGTTGACTGAACACAGTCTGATGCACTCGATTGCCCAGCACACAGACAAGCCAGCCAGAGCATGACAGCAAGGTTTGATGGTGCTATGGTCTAATTCACAGAACACCAAGATCTAATAGGTAGGTTTAATAAGATCATGCTTATCAATAAAGATAGATTAAATGGCCACAACCTTAGCAGAAGTCATCAGAGAAAACTGGTGATTAATGATAAAACAACATCCTACTGAAACAACACAGCTGCAGACCTTGTAAAAACTACTTATATTTTTGAACAAAAAAATTACTTTAACCTAAATGCCAAATGTAGAAGGAGCAGAAGTCATCACTTACAAATTTGTTCTGCTTTACTGCTGAAAGAGCGCAGTTTATTGTGAAGTTAAAAATTCTACCTCGGGGCTTTAAATGAGGAGAGTTAAACAGACTACAATGTACTTCCAAGGTGGGTTTTTTTTCTTATTATTTGGCACCGCAATGAAAAGTAATTAAGCTCTGGCAAATTTTCTTCTTAGATGCAATTTGGACTACTTATCTAGCCTCTCACATGGGAGCAGACTTGGCAACTGAAAAGAAACACCTGCTTTTATCACTTTAGAACAACATTTTGTCAGCTTAGCAATACGCAAATTTTCTCAAGCCCTCAAATTCCGAGTGTTAGGCTTAATAGTATTCTATTTATTCTACGTTCACAAACTCATGCATGAATGTGGCATCAAACTACCTCATTTGCTGCTATGCAGAGCAAATAAGCCATTAAGACTCAGCCTCAAACACAAACCAGGTAAGAATAATATCAAACTGATAACTGGAATAGAAGGTTACCCCAGACATTCAGCTACAAAGCAGTTCCAGTGGTCCTCAAGTTCTGCTGTCTTAGGAGGAGGCATAGTAACATCAGCTTGATGGCACTCAAGGGTTTAGATGACCCCTCTTTAGCTACCAATCTGTATTTACAGCAGGTGGTATGGTGCACTCTTTAGTTTATAAGACAAGGGGTGACCATGCTATTAATACCTAAGCACAGCACAACTCTCCTCCTCATTCATAATCTTCTGGTGGAATCTGACTCTGGGGAGGCCTGTAGGCTATGTTTGCTTTATGGATTGTCCTAGCTTTGAATGCACCAGGAACACAGGACAAAAAGAACTTGTGTGAGTAGAGATGTTCAGTCTATGTGAAGCCACAACACTTTCTGTTTATGGCCCATGTTCTCTTCCACAGCAACTCCAAACATTCCCTTACAAGGAGCATAAGAGCTTTATTAGAAGAAACTCACAAAGCCATCTCATAAGGACAGCTGCAGAGATTAAGGGCATTACAAACGTGCTATATTCTGCCACAGCAGGGAATGTATTTGATGAAAACACCTAGTTAATTCGGAAGTAGATCACATCCCACATTGTAAAAATTACATTAATACTTGGATTAATAAGCAGTAGCACTATGTCTAAGTAAAAAAAAAATCCTTCTGCTCTATTCTTTACTAGAAGACTGTCAACAGAAAGAATGGGGAGAAGGAAGAGAAACATCTGGAGAGCCCAGCAGAGAATACCAGCACAGTCAAAGATCTAGAAGGCAAGGTTTCAGGGAGAAGGCTGAAAGAACTAAGGGGTAATACCAAAATGAAAACCGCAAGATGTGCTAGCCTTGATTACTCTCTGATTCTGTGAAAAAGGATAGGTGTTTCCAAGCATATGAGAGAGCTATAAAGGGGCAGGGTCCTAATTTTATCTTGAAGTCTACTACATATTTAAGATCAGGTTGGATAAACCTTGAATGACATAAATGTAACTGAGATTAAGAGCAAAAAAAATGGACTGGATACTTTTTGATGTACCTTTGAACCTATGATCTATGATACTATAATCATAAACTTTAATTTCCATTTCTGAGATCACTCCCTATATTAATTTATCAAGCTCTTGAAATAATTTAGGTTCCTTGTCCTCCCTGCACTATTTGAAAGGTCCTGCCAGAATTCAGACATCATTCCTTTGATGTCAGAAACCTTGTTCTAACTTACTCTCTAAATTAATTCAGAAGAAATTAATACCCATTTGATCTTAAAGAAGGTTCAATTTCAAGAATCTTTCTTCCTCCTTTGTACTAATTCCTGAATGTCTTTTACAAATAGTAATATATCCTCTTTTTCAGGCTTCATTTAACTGCTGTCTGTATCAGACACCAGAAGTAGTCAAGATATGGTAGCACAGAGTTCCTTTCAAACCAATTATTTTGTTCCAACTTCAGTGTCATAAAATCCACAGGGCTTGCAGGAAATGCTCTCAGTCGTTCCCAGTTAGCCCAGGTATCTGTGTTTTGGACTGTGGTTTGTGATGAAGGCATGCTTTAATGCCAAGGAATCCCTGACACAGAAACATGTATTTGAAATGGCTTTGCAAAATCAAATTTACTACTCCTGTTGCTCCCATAGTTCAAAGAGGCTGTAAAGGTCGCCTGACAAGAAACTCTGGAGATTCTTTTTGCGAATATCTCCTGACCATGAAGTGCCTGTGATAAAGGCATTACGAAAGAAACACTGTATCCCCATTAACAGGCGTTAAAGATCATCTAGTTCCAACCCCACTGCCATGGGCAGGGACACCTTCACTAGACCAGATAATTCAAGGTCTCATCCAGCCTGGGCTTGAACAGCTCTAGGGAGGGGGCATTCACAGCCTCCCCAAGCAACCTGTTCCAGTGTCTTGGCACCCTAATATTCAACCAAAATCTACCTTCCTCGAGCTTAAAGCCGCACCCTTTTGTCCTATCACTACAAGCCCTTGTAAAAAGCTCCTTTCTGGCTTTCTTGTAGGCCTCCTTCAGGAACTGGAAAGCTGCTATAAGGTCTCCCCAGAGCCTTCATTCTCTAGGCTGAACAGCCCCAACTCTCAGCCCAACCTTTCCCACAAGGGTGGTATTCCAGTGCCCTGATCATCTTCATGACGCTACTCTGGACCCACCCCAGCAGTTCCGTGCTGGAGGCACTAAAACTGGATGCAGTACTCCAAGTAGCATCTCATCAGAACAGAGTGGAGGGACAGAATTACCTCCCTCATACTTCAGGTCACACTTCTTTTGACACAGCCCAGGACACGGTTGGCCTCAAGGCTGCAAGTGCACACTGCCAGCTCATGTTGCGTTTTCCATTAGCTAACACCTCTAAGTCCTTCTCCTTGAGACTGCTCTCGAATCACTCCTCCCCCAGCCTATATGTGTGCTTGGAGTTACCCTGACCCAGGTGTAGGATCTTGCACTTGGCCTTGTTGAACTTCATGAGCTTGGCTTGGATCCCTCTCAAACTGGTCCAAGTCTCCCGGATGGCATCTCTTCCCTCCCGCATATCAATTGAACCACACAGCCTAGTGTCATCTACAAGCTTGCTGAGGGTGCATTCAGTCCCACTGTCTATATCACTGACAAAGATGTTAAACAGCACTGGTCCCCATACTGAACCCTGAAGGACTCCACTTGTCACTGGAATTACTGATAAACCACTGTGATACAGCTGATCTCTTCCATGCTAGGACTAGAACATGTTCCAAACTTGTCCTGCCTTGGGAAATGGAAGTGCTAAAAGGATTGTAAATCATCTTTGTTCTTCTGACACTGTAATAGATCAAATTTATCTAATTTATCTAGGACAAGTATGCATGTTACAAATAGCGGAATTGCTCTTTTTAAGCTTGCAGTACATTTGAATCTATACAGGGGAAAAAACAGACTATAATCTCTTCTCTCTCAGTTACCTCATTCCATTAAAAAGCTTAACAGCAATTAATTTATATCTTAAGTATTTTTATAAACTAACTTATCTCTACTCTAGATACAATCTAACTAAAATAACTAAAATAGGTTGGCCATGCAAGACTTTACATATGTGGCTAAAACTGAATTGTGCTTTCCTCTTTCCTGTGTTCAAAATCAAACATCTTATTTCATATTTCACTATGTAATTCTACTGTGAAGATAAGAAAGTAATCACTCATAAGCACACCAGTGCCTCATAGGACAGGGTGTCCAGATCAAGCTTTATAGGATTTAGCCAAACTTCATTTTCAAACATATACCCAAGGCTCCTGTTGATGCCTAAGGAGCACAATGTATGCAGCAGAAAGCAGTATCTGCCTTTGGAAGTGATGTCTCTTCTCATACTGTCACTCATCTGAACATTATCTGAAGCAAACAATGTGCAAGTTACAAAACTACAGCCTGAGAAGAGGTTCAGGTTGCAAGGCTCGTACTGAGCAATCTGGAAAAGGCTCCTCCATTGGCTTGTGAAGATTAAACACTCCAATTATAGAATCTTGTCTCATGCAGCCATAGTTGTCAATGGTTACTTCCTCCACATCTCCCATAGGTTACCAACATCCCCATTTGTTTTGAATTAGAACATATACTTGGAAACACAAGAATAACAGGCTGCTAAACTAAGCCAGATTGTAATGAGCCATGAATCTCTTGGCATTAGGAATGAGAACTTCTAATACCAGTGCTTAGCAATGGGAATGGTGCCACTGCTGGCACCTCTAAGATAAAGAATTGTAACTAAATTCACTTAAACCACTAGGTTAGTGCTCAAGAAGTGTCAAGAATTGTTGGTAAAAATATCTTTAGTTTTCTTGAAGAGTTTACTTTTTAGCAACTGCTTAGAAATCTAAAAGTGAAAATAATAAACTCTGAATCCACTATTCAAAATGTATCTTTTCAGATCCAATGGAAAAGCTTTCCAATGCTTCAGAAACAAGCACTTAATCACTGAGATTATGTAAATGCAAAACACAGTTTATTGAAAGGTGGCCTTGGAGCCACATGGCGGCGTATGCATATGTACAAAATGCTGGAGTCTCCTCAGAACTGCAACAGTCAGAGGAAAAAGCACATTTATCCCTTATGGTAGCAAACAAATGCAACAGTCCTGACGGGCTCTGTATATGTCCATTTTCATTCCACTTAAGATACTTATCTAGAATTTCTAAACTCAGATCAGTTCATTTATTTTAATGTTAAAGGATAGACACATTCTAGAGTACCCAGGTTGGGCAACAACATCTTAGAAACATTGAGAAAAACTGAATCAACGCCTCTCCACAGCCAGCCACATAAATATCTAAACGAATGTGTTCACACAACAAAGTCAAATCAAAGAGACAACAGCTGCATAGTGCTGCCATAATATAATTGCCAAAAAATATTATTTTGGCTAACATACCTGGTGACTAGATTATAAACATAAAGCTCATAAGCCTGGTGGATGAGTTACTGGTCTCAAATGTTGGGGCTGAGACTGTAACAGAGCTACTCGGAAGCCCCAGAAGGACCTGCAAAGTATAGCGGGACCTCCTGAAGTAGTCTTGGATGTCAAAAGGGGAAAAAAAAAATTGACCTAAATTTTACAAACAAGCAATGATGTAGGATGGATTAGAGCCCAAAGATTTACAAGAATTACCAGGGGTTGTCTATTTTTTAAACTGCATTTCTTTTTTTCAGATTTTTTTCTGTAAATGGAAGCAACCCACTATGAGAGGGAGCTTCTGCAATGTAAGCAGCAGTTAACATTGTGTTTAGGAATAGTGTTCACATGGCCAAGCCTTCAAGCTGGCAGAACAACTGTGGTAATGATTTTTTCAGGGAAGCTGCTTATCAGATTTTCACTTTGGGAAATCAAAGGCACTGGATGTAACTGTTCTGAAGACTTTTGGAAAGGTAACCCTGGAGAAGATAGATAAACTACAAGATTTTAAAATAAAAAGGGTTCTAGAAGCTCACCAACATGCACACATGTACACGTAGTGTCTAGCATCCAGCCCCTGAACTAAAAGACAGAGCCAGGGAGAGTCTTGCTGCTGGCCCATGGTGGGTGAATGGAACTTTTGCATGAAAAGTTTTGTCACCATCTAATTCTTGTGGCTCTTCACTCAATTATTTTATAGGTAGATAGGTAGAAGGAAAGGGAAAGGAAGAAAAAAGGGAAAATTAAAAAGAGGAGGGGAAAGGGGGGAAAGGAAAGCCTCTACTTCATTATTGATTTTATTTATATTTTACAATTTTCTTGTCTCTGTATTAAAACTGAAATGCATCTTCCCTTTTTCCCTCTTCTTGTATGCTTAAAATAATCTTTTACTAAGTTTTTGATATCAAAGAAAAAAAAGAGGCTTCATTTAAACTTACAAACTATAGTGTCTTGAAGCAATCAAGAGTAAATCCATATTTCTTATAATTGCCTCTCTGAAA
>VWYK01112186.1:672-11339 GCA_013399775.1 Semnornis frantzii | reverse complement strand
CTTTGGTCAGTTTGGGTCTGCTGACTTGGTTGCATCCTCTCCCAGAATCTTGCCCATCCACAGCCTTCCATTGGGAGGGAGGATGTTGGAAAAGTACAGCCTTGGCGCTCAGCAGTAGCCAAAACACTGGTGTGCTGTAGAAGTAACTCCATCCCAGCCAAACCCAACACATAAAGTTAAACAAATCAGATCCTGTACTACAAGAGAAAATAAATTCTGAATAGTAAAGTTTAAAGCCTGAAGAATAATATCCATACTAGCATAAATTCTGCTTTCGTAGCCCCTCCAACACAGGGAAATAGATGAAAAATATGAAGATACTGGTTTTCATGCTACTGTTCTCAGTACTGTTCAGAATGTGCAATTTAAATGCAGAAGGAAGCATTAAATGATTCAGACTGACACCTACATGTCATGCAATGTGGCTTTTGAACCACTGCTGCATTATCCATGTAACATCTGCTTTCTGCTTTACAATTATCCAATGATTTGAATTCACCAATTATTCATTACTGCATCATTTGTTATGGCTTGTTCCATTCATTTATGTTTATATTTAAGAAGATACTCTCAGTTTTTTATGACAAGGCTTTGCCAGGCTTTGAGTTTGCTGGGCTTCCTTGCTTATTTCTGCCTCTCTCTTAGATGAAATTTAAAGATTTGACTACCTAGTCTTTCCTTTCTGCATACGGTCTCATGTGCTGTAGACAAATTCTTCATGAACTATTTTTGGACAAAATTTAATTCTTGTCATAAGAAATTTATGCAGACATCATTGCTTCCAGTGATCATCATGTCATCTTAGTATTTTATTAAAATTACCACCCAGTTTCCACTCACAAAGAATGATGGCATGAGTAATTTTTATTACAGTCCCAATGGCAGTTTTCTGCGCAGGTTCAGTTCATTCTTCTTTGTGATTTTTTTCAGTCCTTCTCCAAGTGATTGATTTGAAGCTCTGTGTTCCCCTGTCCATAGACAAGATTTTGCCTTTCTTGTTCAGCTGTGCAATATTTGCATCTCAGATCTCAGGCTCTCAAGCTCAGTTTGTGTGTTGCTTTACCTCTAGCATTATACACCTTTTTGCCAATTTTAGTGTCACCTGAAATTTATGAGCAGTGTCCACTCCACTGTCAGCTGTCTGCTGTTTTCACTTACGCTACTTCAGCAGTGCTCAGGTGATGTGCAAAAGTACTTGCAGAATTTTTACATACTTCTTGCTAATAACTGCTTACACTATGTAACTGGAATGCACCTATATATCAGATGTCCTTGGTGTGCCTGAAAAATACCTAAATTCTGATTTTACACATTTTGTTTTTTTCCAAGTTGAATGTGTTATGGGGTGTTTTCAAATACATCACTGACACAACAATGTCTAAGCATGGAGTATGGAAGTTGTTGGCTGTAAAATCATAGAATCACCTCGGTTGGAAGGAACCTCTAAAGGTCACCAAGTCCAATCCCTCCGCAGTGAGCAGGGACATCCTCAATTAGCTCAGGTCAACCAGAGCCCTGTCGAGCCTCACCTTGAATATTTCCAGGGATGGGGCCTCAACCACCTCTCTGGGCAACCTGGTCCAGCACTGAACCACCCTCATTGTAAATAACTTTTTCCTAAGATCCAATCTAAATCTACTCTAATTTCAAACCATCACCTCTCATCCTATCAGTGCTGGCCTTTATATATTGTTCCTCTCCAGCCTTCTTGCAGACCCCCTTCAGGTATTGGAAGGTGCCTTGGAAGTGAAAAGTATGAAATTACCTATTAATTTTCTGACCTCAACTAAATTATTTCAATCTTAGATGCTCTTCCAAAAAGAATATTCTCCTAAAATGAATGTGTCATTCCTTTGAAGAAAATGATCTTTCAATTCTACCAGCTTTTTTAGTCAGAAGAGTTGGGGAGTTTTGGGGGGTTTGGTGGTTGTTTTTTGTTGTTTTTGTTTTTTTTTCCTTTCAATTTATAAATGAAGCACTTCTGCAGTCAAACCTCTCCCCTGCAAATATACAGTTAAATCAATGTTTGCAGTTTCCAAGGGGTGATTTTTTTTTTTTTTTGCTTCTGAGATTTTCATGTGTTTCCCTTCTGTAATTTATTGTTTCATTTAATGTTAAATGGAACAAGGGATATTTAACTGAGACATTACCTTGCTGAGATCTTTCTTCTGTGGATCAAATTACTAATGTATAAAATTAAATGTCTCTCAGAATCTCTTAGGTACCAATGCAAAGTAATAAGGTTGTAATTTGCAATACAAATGTCATCAAACTATGGTGAGTTTTTTAACTCTTATTTTACCAAGGAGCAGAAATGCAGGGGGTTTTAATTAGCATGTACTCCATATTGCCCTTGAGAATGTCAAGGCATAAGGAAAATAGTGGACAATAAACAAGGTAAGCCAAGCCAAATGGCAAAAAAAGGCACAGAGAAACCAGCCAAGCTTTGTTTTAATGCAGAGGGGTTATCTATCTATTATACTCTCCATCCATTGACAAGTTCTATGACATCTATTTTGTGTTGCTACATCTTCAAATAATAAAAGTGGCCTTACAATGCAAAGCATAAGTCTTAGTGGCATTCCGAGGACAGAGCAATTGAGGCACATCACAACTGACTTGCCAAATCCACAGAGAAAGCTAGAAGAGATTCAGGAATAGAAGTTCTCAAGGCCCAATTTAGCATCTTAGCCAGAAGTTCTCCTTGTATGACATCCCTTTCCTGATTCTTCAGGGACCATGACATGAGGCAGAATTAGAACCAGTCAGAAGGAGGTTTCATTATTCCTGCCAGAACACATGACGGTGACTGAAGAAGATATTTACTTCCCAGATGCAACATGGAGGAGGCATCTTGCACTTAGTAAGTGAGGGTAGGAGGCATGCAGCAGGAAGACCAAGATTTTGCAGGGTCAGGGGGAACAGAAGCAGAGACAAAGAAAGAAGCCAAAATGAGCATGGGGCAGGGGCAAGTGAAGAGAAAGCTTGCTACTGCTATGGGAGAATAAGCAGCAACATATCCTACTGCAACCAGTGGGCATCTAGAGAACATGAGTTTAAATTTATAAGCCTGGGAGTTTATGAGAGTTTTTCTGATCTTGCCTGTGCTTGGCCATATAGCAGAATTTGAAAATGTGTTCTTTGAAAAAGCTCTCTTCACTTCTTTCCTGCAATGGGTTTCCCTTGTATTTTTTTTTTTCCTCAGAAAATTAAATAAATAAAAATGTCGAACGGGGAAAAAGAATTAAACACACACACGCACACATTCCCAACCCCCTAAAAAAATCCAAACGCAGAGCAGACACAAAATCACCTTCAATTCACTAGGTGGCAACACAGAGTAAGAAATCGGCACTAGAATCTGCAACCAAAACATCTGGTCGGACCTTCAAAACCCTCACGCCCTTTCGTTTCCACCAAACTCAAGTTCTGGTTGATCAAATGACCACGTTCTAAACACTAAATGAAATACACTCTCTGCAGATTCAGAAATATTGTCTCAGTTGGCCAGTACTCATGCTGATTGACTATTCCCACATTTATCTGGTTTCACTCATAGCCACCTTTATATGGCTTTGATGTGGTATTGAGGCTACCAGCTTTGACGTAAGCCTTGGATTTGTAACTGTCTTTGCTTCCCAAAAGAAGTGCAATTACTTTCCAATCAAGCATCTTAGGAGTGAGGAAGAAAGAAATAATTCCTTTTCTTGAAGTATAAATCAATTGCATGTGTTGAAATGTTTCCACTTTACTGAATCTGGGTTTCCCAGGGAGACCTGAATACTCTCCTCCCTTGTTCTCCTAATGTCAGCTTTAAGTCAGTAAACAAAGTGCACATGATTAAAATGTATATTTTTTTCTTCCAGCTGAAATATGCAGGTTTTTGTCTTCTACTATGCAAACCTCTAAATCATTGGGAAGGGACTATTTACAAGGTCTTGCAATGACAGGAAAAGGAGTAATGTGTTTAAATGTGAAGAGGGGAGATTTAAACTAGATGTTAGGATGAAGTTCTTTGCAGTGAGGGTGGTGAGACACTGGCACAGGTTGCCCAGGGAGGTTGTGGATGCCTCCTCCCTGGAGGTGTTCAAGGCCGGGTTGGATGAGGCCTTGAGTGACCTGTTCTAGTGGGAGGTGTCCCTGCCTATAGTGGGGAGTTGGGACTTCAATGATCATGGGAAGTTCCTTCAAACCTAAGCCATTCTATGATTCATATCATACAAAATGTTGTCCAAACTTGCATTTAAATGTAGAAATCAGGCAATGCTGAAACAAACTTGGTTGTAAAGATGTATGGGTTTTATAGTGCTTCCCAGTTCTTAGCCAGACATTTAATTATCTGCAGCCAATTTCCCTTCCAAGCTTTTGCTCCACAGCTCTGCAATGTGTTAAACTCTATAAGGAACACTAAGAAATGACATTTTCACAAGCTCCACATGCAACATTAAGAAGCAGAGAGTTCATTACCTGTGATCACACAGTCACTGTGTGTGGTTTTAAGTATGCACCTCTGGACAGAAAAATCACCACTGGCAGAAATAAAAAAAAAATGGAAATTTACAAAGACTTCTCGGAATTCTGGCAACATAATTAATCTCCTCTGTTGGAGTTTTTATCACGGCAGTAACAGCAACTGCTAAGACTGCCTTTGGAGCTAGACCGCTGCCATCTGCAGGCATTATTCGGAAGGACAGGACGGATGAGTCCTTAGGAAGAGTGAGGTTAATAAGGCCGTTGAATAATCGACCTTTAAAAGCTCATCTAGTTCAGGCTGTCTGCAATGAGCAGGGATCAGGTCCATCGGAGCCCTGTCCACCCTGACCTTGAATGTCTCCAAGGATGGAGCTTCTGAGCAACATGTTTCACCACCCTGACTGGAAAAAAACTTCTTCCTTGTATCTCATGTAAAACTTCCCTCTTGAGTTTAAAATCATCAATCCTTGTCCTGCCACAACAGGCTTTCCTAAAAAGACAGTCCCCACCTTTCTTACAGGCCACTTTAAGAACTGAAAGGCCACAATAAGGTCCTGTTGCAGCCTTCTGAAGGCTGAACAACTCCAACTCTCTCAGCCTGTACTTCAAGTGGAGGTACTTCAGCATTTGACATTTTTGTGGCCCTTTTTCAAGTCAGACTTGAAATCAGCAGTTGGATCAATAGACTCTCTTGTGCATAAAAAGGAAACTGTGAACCCTGCGTACTTCTCTCTAGGTATAGAGTAAAAACATACTGTGCCAATCTGAGTAGCTCGTAAGTTTAAACTGGAGTGAAAGCACTTCTTGGGAAAAGGAGAAAATATTTTGTCTTCCTGTGAGGCATAATGAAGTTGGACTGCATGAAAGGAAAAACATGTACAGTTCCCTCACAGACACAGATCATACTACTATGGGGAAGGAGAAGCATGGGTCAAACTGTTCAGAAATCAGTGTGTAAAACGAACTATAAATCTGAGAGTTACTGGAAAGTAAATCTCACTTTGTGACATTTAGGCCTTTTCTTGTAATGTCACTAACGGGACAACAGTATTTCAAAGAAAGATGTTCCTATTGGTAGCAGATATACTTTGTGCATGTCTCCCTCCTTCCACATTTATTTACAATGCAAGCTTTTCAAGGTGGAGATTTCTGTATTTGCATACTAATTTGCATCTCACGGGATTTCTATGTCCAGCTGAAATATGTATGAAAGATAAATATTCATTGCAACAACTCAAGATACACATAATGGAGAAATGTATGCAGTTTATTTTATTCAGTGAAGGGCTTTTCTCTCCCTATTACTTGGAGAATATTTATATTCTGTGCCATATGTCTGTGTCAGAAATACTATTCAACAGTTTCATCCTAAAATTCAAGGCTTATCTGACTTTCATTCAATGTCCAAAGCAGAATTCTAGCAAAGAGAGATAGACAATTCTGTGGCTTAGATAAATAAGTCTTATAGGTGAAATTAATTTTTTACCCATAATTATTGCCTTAGATCAAAATAGTGTAAATACAGATTCAGAAGCCCAGGTTTCAGTGACTTTAGATCTCAGTGAAAGAGCTGAGCTACAGGGCCAGCCAGTAGAACTCTCTTCTTGCTGGTCAGGTTGAAGTATGAGCAAATAACCATGTGCCCGCCCAATCACACACAAATACATTCTTAAATTAAGACTGACAGAAAGAACCCTCTTTAAGTCACTGTAACCTTGACCACTTTCAAGAGCGATGAACTAGCTTGTAAAGCAAGCTGGTTTTAGTGCCCAGTTTCACCTGGATGACAAAGTGCTGTACAAAGTTGACAGATTTTTATAACTAAGCCGTGTATCTTCAGCCCTCAAGCTAGCACTTCATCCATCATTTAGTATATTGATGCAAGGGGAGAAAAAGAATATTAAATGTTAATGGAGATGTTAACTTCGTTCATAAATGTTTCAGTGGATGAAAAAAAATGCTTTGAAAAGGGTCAGTGCAGCTAATACGCTATATAAAAACAAACTTCTGGCTTTCCTCAGAGTATTTTTTTTCTTTAGATGAGGCTTTTCAAAATGTAAAGAAGATGAATTATGGTTCACAATTTAGAATACGTTCTTTTCAAATTGTTATAGATGACAATGTCTCTGAAGAGACAAGACTTTTCACCGTAGCACTTTTTGGATCAAATGTTTCTATTTCAGTCAAAGAAAAGAGCTTTTTGAAGAAAACGTGTGATTTTTCCTGGGAGATACTAGCCTATTCCAAAGCTACAGTATAAAGTAAATTTCAATATCAAATGCTTCATTAGTTTTATATCCCTGGAAGCCTGTAAGATAGAAGAGGAGCAAAGAGAGGTCATTTCTCAGTAGACTGAGGTGTGGAAGCAAAAGGTCGAATTTTGTTATACTGCTTCACAAAATCACACTTACATTCCTGATGATATTGAATGCACCCTTGCACTGATGAAAGTGTAATTACAAACTGCCTTGAAACAATATTCTTTGGTTATCAGCTAACCAACATCAGAAAGATTCTGCCCAAATCCTGACTTTCAGACAGCTCTTCAGGACACTGCAAAAGAGCACGGCATGAATGTCAGTGAACAGCATCTGTACAAAGCTAGAAATATGTACAGTGGAAGACTCTTTGGGGAACTGTTAGCATAAGTAGGTAAACTAAGCTATACATAAAAGAGAGACTTCAGAGGAGATTCTGATGGACTGTGGATTTACTTCAAAAGGCAGTGAATTTAATGGCTTCAAAACAATATACTATTTCAGAGAACTCGTAGTTCTTCTTAAACACACATCTAACACAGGATTCCCAAAAAGTTCTGAAAGGAAGGAGGTGAGAGAGATGTGGCTAGAGAGGAAATAATTTTTAGATACTCAAACCCAGTTAATTTCCATTTACAGATAATGTGATGCAACCTACTAGAGTAATATGGCCAGACACTTTGTCTCAACATTTAATAGTGATCTCTATTGTAATTAAATAATTAATATAGCACTCATTATTCCATAATATTATTTATATGTTGGAATAATAATCTAAGTTATTGCACCCAGCTCTAGGAATTGTTACTTTGGATATATTTTATTAGCACATCTATGCATATTCTGAGGAATAAAGGAAGCTTTGCTCAAGGGATAGGCAACAAAACAGAACCCTCCATTCTTTGCTAGCTTTTGCTCAAACAACCATCTGCCTGAAATTAACTGCAGTTTAGTTTGTGGTAAGATTGTGGGAAGGACTAGCTCAATAATAATAAATAACATAATTTGATATTTTTAATGATAAATAGCACCCAAAAATCATTTACTCTTCATTAGTAAATCGCTCTATTAAAAATGGTGTAGTATAATTTCTTAACCATCAACAAGATACTTTAAATTCCATATTGCTACAAATTCATTGGAACATAATTTATAACCTGTAGAAAAGACTGCTCTTTACACTGCTTCACAGTATTATACTCCGTAACCTAATCCTTTTTGTCACCACCACAGGATGCTGAGACCATTTACACTCAAGGCTGAGGTCAGTGCTCTTTTAAAACATTTTAACCCTGGATTTTTCTCCAAAATCTTTGTTTTGCTTGCCTGTTTCACTAATGACTCTATTTAAAATGAAGCTGATCTCAAAGGTAAGGACTTTGATGCTAAGGGACATGGTTTAGCACCAGATTTGGTAAAGTTGAATAATGGTTGGACTAGGTGATCTTAAAGGTGTTTTCCAAACAAAGTGATTCTATGATTCTGTGACTTGGAAAGAAGCATTGGCATTGTCCTTGCTCTGCCTACAGGTTACTCCTGTTGCAACCCTTTGGATGCACCTGAGCCTCAGACTTGCAGTCAGTTGGTGGGTAAATGCTGAGGCATGGTGTGAACACAGGCAGATGGCAGAAAGGATGGCCAGGAGGCACCTAGAAATTGTATCTGAACTGTATGGCAGACAGAGGGAGAAGGCAATCTCTGGATGTTGTATAATATTTGGGAACACTGAACACAATAAAATTTCCAAGAACTTTTAAGTTGTGGGGGGTTGGGGTTTTGGTTTGGGTTATTTTTTATGTTTTGCTTGTTTAGTTAGTTTTGGTTTGTTTGTTTGTTTGTTTTTTCTGTTACTGATTGTGATTTCAAGCTGAAAGGTTCATCCTTGGCTATGAATGCACCTGCAACTTACTTTGCTGTGAGCTGGAATATTTTCTACTAATCAGTACTTCTTTGTGGATTACAATTGTGTCTTTTCCACAGAATCACAGAACGTTAGGGATTGGAAGTGACCTCAAAAGATCACCTAGTCCAACTGCCCTGCCAGAGCAGGATCACTTAGAGTAGGTCACAAAGGAATGCATCCAGGTGAGTTTTGCATGTCTCCAGAGAAGGAGACTCCACAACCTCTCTGGGCAGCCTTTTCCAGTGTTCCGTTGCCCTCACATTGGGAAAGTTTTTCCTTACATCCACATGGAACCTCCTATGCTCTGGCTTGCACACATTACTCCTTGTCCTATCATTGCACATCACTGAGCAGAGCCTGACTCTCTCATCCTGACACTCGCCATTTACACAGAAAGCAAATCAACAGAAACTGCAGCCTAGGGAATGTAGCTACTTCATACACCACAAAGGTTAAATCTTCTGTCATCTTTGCTCAGTTCTTAAAAATCACATTACTTTTGTCATAGTTGTAACACACAATTATCCAACCACACTCAATTACCAAAGATACTTTCCCTTTCTCGTCTTCTGCAGCAGTGTGACACTTCATTGTAAGTGATGTTTAGAACAAGCCCCTCAACTAACAGAACTGGCATAGGAAAATGTTATCATTTTGTAACTGAACAAAAGTGGGATCAACCTATGTCGACCTGTGCAGCACAAGAGGCAGTTCTCAGAAGGTTGCAGCAAAGACTGCTTGCTTTTATTAGACATCTACACTATCACATAAGCCCAGGAATTTCATAAAAATAAGTACTCCTTAATGGCTTTCATCAGTATGAAATGACAGATTCAAGCAGATATCTGTAGCTGGTAAGACACTTCCTCAGCAAAGAAAAGAGTAACTTCTGTGCAAGAAAGAGGCCTTTCATTTTGACTTCTGGCTCTTCCAAGATGCAGATATTTCACTGTTCTGCGATGGTTTGAGGTTTCCTATAGTGATAGGACCTCAGATGTGATTTCTGAAATGAATGGAAGGACCAGTTCTTCTTTTCATAAGGAATTTACCTCAGTGGAGCTATTTAGATTTCTGTTAGACAATGGTGTGGCCCCTATTTTTTAAGCAGAAAGTTATTTTTCCCTTTTCGAAGTTCCAACTGCTTGACCTTTCATGTCTGCACAAAATGAACTGTCACCAAATGATAAAATAAGTGCCAAATGCTCATCTTTCTAACTGAGCCTTCATATTTCCCTATGGACACATGAAAGATTTCTAATTTGATGAGATCAGTGGCTCAGTGAGTCATGCTGCTCCATCTGTGTACAGATGGGACCTCTACTCAGCTCGTAAGTCTGTTCCTGTGCTGAATAAATGTAGGATGGGGTTTATCTTCACCATAGTGATCCCTCTTTAACAAAGCAGAGCTCTTCTAGAGTTTTATAATCTGAACATACAAAGGGATTTTATTAAGAAAAGTGGAAGAGAAACACTACAAATAATTTCTGTTAATAGATGGGCAGATTTTACTATTGATAGTGAATGCCTCTTGTGGAAGCACAAAGTACATACTTCTCCAGGAAGCCAAAGATAGCAAACCGATTTCAGAACTGCACAACAGTACTAGACAACAGTGTGGCTTTTGTGTTGCAGATCTTGTGAGGTGTGAATCTCCTGCTACATTGAAGGGTTCTGGGAAGGCTTTGAGACAATATCATAAGACTTCCTGCTTCTGTGAGTTTTCTCCCTGGATAAATGGGAAATTTGTTTGGGGATATGGCTTAGGCTGAACTTTGTAGAGTAGGGTTATTGGTTGGACTTGGTGATCCTGAGGGTCTTTTCCAACCTGAATGTTTCTGTGATTCTGTGTGTCCCTTTTATCTGCAGCTTTATGACATAAATATAGTGCAGTAGTGACTTAAATTTATTTACTATTAGATCATAGTTGCCATTGCCAGGAGTGGATTGCCAGACACTGTCCATAGCAATCTGTTATTAATAGCAGCCTCCAGAACAACCACTTCTGAAGCCTGTAGTAGCTGATCAGTAACATC
>VWYK01112184.1:0-32191 GCA_013399775.1 Semnornis frantzii | reverse complement strand
GCTTGGCATTGTGCCTACCCTTGCCTTCCTGGCAAGGTTTTCTCCTAGGGAGAGGTGTGATGTTTCTGAACATTACCAACCCCAGGACAAGAGCTGGCTCTGTGTTAAAGATTCAGAAATAATAGCCAAGCAATACACATTCAGCTCTTCAGTAGGGAAGAGCTGTCCTCTGCTCTCACAGCAGAGAGACAGATTTGCAGCCTCTTTGAAGAGAAAGCCAAATAATGCAAAGTACAAACCAATTTTTCTTCTGAGCTGCCAGGGGAAAAAAAAAAACAAAACCAAAAAACACATTTCCTCTACAGAAATGCAACTCCTTTCAGAGTTTCTATGTCCTCATTCAAATTGAATGAATAACCAATAGGCTGTATCAGCCCTCCTGCCTTGATCCATAAATCATAGAATGGTAAGGTTGGAAGGGACCTCAAGGATCATCCAGTTCCAACCCCCTGCCATAGGCAGGGACACCTCCCACTAGTACAGGTCACTCAAGGCCTCATCCAACCTGGCCTTGAACACCTCCCTGAGCAACCTGTGCCAGTGTATCACCACCCTCACTGGAAAGAACTTCCTCCTAACATCCAGTCTAAATCTCCCCTCTGACACTTCAAACCCATTGCCCCTTGTCCTGGCATTACAAGACCTTGTCAATAGTCCCTCCCCAGCCTTCCTGTAGCCCCCTTCAGATCCTGGAAGGCTACTCTAAGGTCTCCTGCAAGTCTTCTCTTCTCCAGGCTGCAGAGGCCCAACTCTCTCAGCCTGTCCTCACAGCAGAGCTGCTGCAGCCCTCTGAGCATCTTTGGGGCCTCCTCTGGACCTGCTCCAATAGTTCCATGTCTTTCCTGTGCTGGGTGCTCCAGAACTGCAGTACTCCAGATGTATGGAAAGGGTTTCTGCAAGATAACTTTGACCAAGGGATCCTGGAAATCTGGACTCTCAATTGGACTGCTGTGCTCAAATTTTGGAAAATAAAATGAGACTTGTACTAATGCTGATGCAGATGATTTGCTTCCTGTACTACAATAACGTAAGCAAACTTATCTCCAAAATTGGGAAGACAATTCTCTTAAATCAAGAGTCAAGCCTAGACATTATTTCTTTCAGCGAAGATCTAAACCTTGACAAAAAGTAATGTTGAATTTAGAAAGTATCACCCAATCACAGAATATCAGGGGCTGGAAGGGACCTTTTCAAAGCTCATCCGGTCCAACTCCCCTGCCACAGCAGATTCACTCAGAGCAGATCACACAGGAACAAATCCAGGCAGGTCTTGAATATCTGTGGAGGGAGACTCCACAACACCCCTGGGCAGCCTGTTCCAGTGTTCTGTCACCCTCACAGAGAAAAACCTTTTCCTCCTGTTTCCATGGAACTTCCTATCACTGAGCAGAGCCTGGTTCCGTCCTCTTGGCACTCACCCTGCACATCTTTATCAACATGAATAAGGTCACCCCTCAGCTCCTCTTCTCCCAGGAGCACAGCCCCAGCTCCCTCGGGCTCTCCTCCTAAGGAAGATCTTCCACTGCTTCCAGCATTTTTGTGGCTCTGCACTGGACTCTCTCAATCAGTTCCTTCAGGTCCTTCTTGAACTGAGTGGACACAATATTCCAGATGTGGCCTCAGTAGGGCAGAGTAGAGTGGGAGGAGAACCTCTCTTGACCTGCTTACCACAGCCCTTCTAATCCGGCCCAGAAAGTAAATCACCCCTTAACACTTTAAGGCTGTTGAGGCTAGAAAGGATTGTCATCATAGCAGGGGCTCCTGCACAGCAGCGAGGCAGTGAGATACAATTCCACCCACAGCTCCTCTACCTTCTGGCTAGTGCTAGAGGTACCATTTCACCTTCCTGAAAAGATAAGATTTTCCATCTCTAATGAAGGGAAAACCTCCTATGCTCCCCTTCCTGTGCTTATGTCCCAAAGCACAATGACCACCCTTCAAAAGAAAAACAACCTGATCCACCTCAAGCTTTAATTTAGGACTGAGTTCATGCAGCTTCAAATTTCATCCTTTAGACTCCACTGTTTTTCTCCTCTAGATTACAATACTCTGTTAAGAAAATTTTCTCCCTGCAATAGAATTGCGCCACAACTGATCACCTTTTCTCTCTCTTTTGATATGCTCCATAGCTTGAGCCTCCAACACCTCTCATGTAAGTTGTGTTTCTCAGATCCCAGACTGCTTTTATAGGTCTCAGTGTTTATGATGTATCTGTACCAGAAATTAACTTTGTATTAACGACCAATAAAAATCTGCATACGGAAACAAGAACTCTTTTATTTTTGCCCGCTCAGCAGCGTTCACCTTGCATATTCTCTTCCCAGTATTTCTCCTTAGGACTCTCCAAATAATTAATTTTAGGGGCTGTGTGTAATAGAAAAAGATAATCTCATTTCTAACAAAGTATTTCATATCAGGCCTGAAGGAAAATGGTTGGCTTCAGGTTGGAGCACCTAAGAACTTTAAGTTCTGAAAGTGAAATGGAAGATAACCAGATATAAAATTAATATTTAACAGAGAAAACATTATTAACATTTTGTCAATGTGCAATATTCATCTTTAGGCCAAATCTCTGAAAGAGAAAGAAATTCATGTCACTATCTCAGCATATTTTGCTTTCTCTTGCTGCCTTTTCCCTCCTGAAATCATCTCAATAATTTAATTTCTGTGAGCACTAATATGAGTTAAGTTTTTGTGAAGGCTAATCTGGGTCTCCTCTTGCTGCCTTTTGCCTCCTGAAATCATCTCAATAATTCAGATGCTGAGAGGGCTAATCTGGGTCTTCTCTTGCTGCCTTTTTCCTCCTGAATTCATCTCAATGATTCAGATGCTGAGAGGGCTAATCTGGGTTAATGCAAACCACACAACCATGACACAAAGACTGCAAAGGTCCAATTTCCATGGAGTTCATTCCATTTCTGAGAGAACCATGGTGAGTAAGAATATGACACCCACTTTTTTTGACAAATAATCTTCCTGAACACAGTTGTTCAGGTGAAGGTGGATTGTAACAACCAGAATTCAGGGCCCCAACCCATGCCAGAAGAATAGAGTGCATGGACTTGCAGCCAAAGGCAGCTTGGAGAAACTTTATTAATCAGAACATGAAGTTAGCCCTGAGCTGGCACAGCTGGCAGCTAGGAAGGATAGAAATATTCCTGTTTGAGCCATGGATACCACTAATTTGAAAGCGTTTGGAACTGTAAAGACTTCTTTGCAGTGAAGATGATCAAAGATCACATTGGGTGATTCTGTGCTCCACAGCCTCCCTGGGCAACCTGTGCCAGTGTCTCACCACGCTCACTGCAAACAACTTCCACCTCACATCCAGTTTCAATCTCCCCTCTGACACTTGAAACCCATTGCCCCTTGTCCTGGCATTACAAGACCTTGTCAATAGTCCCTCCCCAGCCTTCCTGTAGCCCCCTTCAGATCCTGGAAGGCTACTGTAATGTCTCCTGGAAGCCTTCTCTTCTTCAGGCTGCAGAGCCACAACTCTCTCAGCCTGTCCTCACAGCAGAGCTGCTGCAGCCCTCTCAGCATCTTCGTGGCCTCCTCTGGACTGGGGCAGAATCCCCTCCCTTGCCCTGCTGCCCGCACTGCTCTTGCTGCAGCCCAGCACACAGTTGCTGTCTGGGCTGCACTCACACTGCAGCCTCATCTTGAGCTTTTCAGCACCCCAGACCCCCAGGGCCTTTTCCCCAGGGCTGCTCTCAGCCATTCCCCACCCAGCCTGCAGTTGTGCTTGGGATTGTGCCTACCCAGGTGCAGGACCTTACACTTGACCTTGTTGAATGTCATGAGGTCGGGCTGGGCACAGCTCTGCAGCCTGTCCAGGTCCCTCTGGATGGATCCCTGCCCTCTAGCCAGTCGACTGTGCCACACAGCTTGGTGCCATCTGCACACTTGCTGAGGCTGCACTGATTCCTCTGTCCATGGCACTGACAAAGATGTCAAACAGCACTGAGCCCAGCACTGATCCCTGAGGGAGCCACTTGGCTCTAGTCTGCAGGTGGACATTGTGCCCTTGATCACCACTCTCTGCATACCATCATCCAAATATGTTTGTAAATTGTGCCAGCTGTAAATCTATAGCTTCATTCCTAACTTCCAGCCAGCTGTGTTAGTCTGGTGTATTTGAGGGGGGAGGCAGGAAACTCCCAAACTGCCACATCTGCATTAAGTACATACAAGTCTGCGCTTGAACCTTATAAGTAATTTTTGGGGGTGAGATTTAATATTAACAAATAATTCCATAGCTTATTAAAATTTCACCTGGTTATTAATATTAAACTTAATAAGCATAAACATAATTAATCCCCATTACATCGCATTTGCAAGATGTGCAACTGCAAGCTCAGGTGAGAGCATAGATGGCTAAGCCTCCTTATAGGGCTTTAGACGCTCTCATCTGAGATCAGCTCTTTGCTGCCTCACTCAAAGACACTGAATTCAGAAGATCAAGGGAAAAAAAAATTGCTTCTAAAAATTCAGTGCATAAGTGGAAAAACAGAGTATGGAACTCCACAGACTGACATCTGCAAGCCAGCTGGAACTAAACCCTCATACATTTTGTTTATCCCATGCAGTTAAAGAGAGTGGCGGCATAAGAAAGATGCATGGGGCCTGACAGGCCAACTGTTGTGCTGCCACAGCTGATAACCAGGCTTTCATCTTCCTTCTCCCACAACGGGATACAGCTGAAAGCACTCTGGGGTATCCATAAAAAAAAATAAAATCAGAATAGTGGGGATTTTTGAAGCAGAAGTCTTAGAAGCTAACAGGAAAATTTGGCCATGATGTTTCTTGTTGTTAAGGCAAACAGTCAAGGACTTTCCAAGCCCTGGCCAGGATGGGAGATAGCTCACACAAAGGCATAGATATTATAAAACTCAGTTGAACTGCCTTCAGTTTAGGTGTCAGGTCTGGCAGGATGATGACCAAATCAAGGGAACTGAAACAGTAGAAAGCCAGAAGCAGTTTCCTTTCAGACCAGGTAGAAAGATGTTGATTATTCCAACAGGACAAAAATAAATCCATTGCTTTCAAAAAAAAATTAATATTTTAGAGGTTTGATAGTCTTTGTCAACATGTGCAATCACAATGAACACTCTAAAGATTAAGTATCACTCTTGTGTAATGCCTTATGAGTACTTTGGGAGTTCTTTTTTACATTCCAGAGCTTTAGAACGTGGTCCTAAGAGCATTAATATTTCCTTCAGGAACAGCACATTAACAGCAAAATTCTTCACAGCACACTATTAAAAAAAAATAATAAAAAAAATCTAAACCAAACACAACCTCACCCACAGAGAGGTTCAGTGTTTAGATAATTCAACATTTCTTATTCCTATATAAACAAAAATCCTCCAGACTGACATAAATTCAATCTGTATTATCTTTTTTACTACACCACAGTCTCTATCAGGACATGAACAGCTTCCTCGAACACATCTGTTTATTAAAATTAGTCAAGCTCTCTGTATAGAATCATAGAATGGTTTAGGTTGGAAGGGACCTCAAAGATCATCTAGTTCCAACCCCCTGCTACAGCCAGTGACACCTCCCACTAGAACAGGTCACTCAAGGCCTTCTCTTCTCCAGGCTGCAGAACCCCAACTCTCTCAGCCTGTCCCCACAGCAGAGCTGCTGCAGCCCTCTCAGCATCTTCATGGCCTCCTCTGGACCCACTCCAACAGTTCCATGTCCTTCCTGTGCTGGGGGCTCCAGAACTGCACACAGGACTGCAGGTGGGGTCTGAGGAGAGCAGAGCAAAGGGGCAGAATCCCCTCCCTTGCCCTGCTGCCCACACTGCTCTTGCTGCAGCCCAGCACACAGTTGCTTTCTGGGCTGCACTCACACTGCAGCCTCATCTTGAGCTTTTCAGCACCCCAGACCCCCAAGTGTTTTGTACTAAAGTCAGCAGAGCCTATCTCATTAACCCTTCTTCTTTTCTGCCCATGCTGCTTGGATTTCATCTGAGTCCTGAACCTATTACACTGGAATTTACGTGAAGATCTCACCAGGGAAAACTGCACCTAGCTGGCCTTAGCCTTTTGTCACATCAGCTGATGAGTTCTGACAGAACCTGTATCCCACCAAAAGGCAGCCCAGAAATACTTCTGCAGTCGTGCTGAAAGGGAAGAGGGTAGCACTGCTTGCACCCAAACAACATCTGCAGAATCACACTAGAGGCTGTAAGAGCAGCATTTGCTCCTGCAGGCACAGTAACTGAATTTCCAGGCTGTAATTGGGTGATGTGGTTTGCACAGAAGCCCTTGATGGAATTACATCTGCCTGATACATTATACCATTTTCAGAACTGGCTTTTATACAACGCATAGAGCTCTGTGCCCTACAGTCTTGATGGGTGTCATAGAATCACAGAATGTTTGAGGTTGGAAGGGACCTTGAAAGCTCATCCAGTCTGAACGCCCTGCTGGAGCAGGATCACCAAGAGCAGATCACACAGGAACACATCCAGGCATGTTTTGAATATCTCCAGAGAAGGAGATTCACAACCCCCATAGGTAGCCTGTTCCAGTGTTCCATTACCCTCACAGGGAAATAAAATTCCTCCTCATGTCTCCATGGAACTTCCTATGGCTCAACTTCCATTCATGCCTCTTGTCCTGTCATGAGGCATGAGGCATCACAGCCTGGCTCCAGCCTCCTGGCACTCACCCTGCACATCTTTAGCAACATGAATGAGGTCACCTCTCAGGCACTCCTCCTCTCCCAGCAGCACAGCCCCAGCTCCCTCAGGCTCTTCTCCTAAGGAAGATCTTCCACTCCATCTTTGTGGCTCTGCACTGGACTCTCTCCAGCAGTTGAGAGCCCTCTCTCAAGCCCCTCTGAGGGGCCCAGAACTGGACACAGTGTTCCAGATGCAGCCTCAGCAGGGCAGAGCAGAGGGGCAGGAGAACTTCTCTCGACCTGCTAATCACAGCCCTTGTAATAGACCCCAGGATGGCATTGGCCTTCTTGGCCACTAGAGCACACTGATGGCTCATGATCAACCTCCCATTAGGACCTCCATGCCCTTTTCCCCCATCACCTACCTTCCTCTCTTGACACCACAAAAGAGACTTAAAATACAATGAGCCACCCTTTGTCAGACATAAGGCAGAAAATGGATTCCCTCCAGCTAATAGGAGCCTGCTTCTTGCTCAAAGGACCTTTCCCTTCACACAGTATCACTCATTCTCCCTGAGATGATGAAAGAGACAGGAGGTAGCAGAGATATGGGATATCTGCTGATGTTTACAATTCCTTTTCTTCCTACACAAAACCAGTACAAACCCAAGATCTGTATTTTTTTCTGTCAGATCCAAAGCACCATTTTTATTTTTGATTTGATTTATATTAGATTTTTTTTTTTTTTTACCAGAACTTTCTCATATCATCATTCTATTAAAACTGGGATTTGATAGATAAATGAAGAAGTCTGGAGCACCTGTTCTATGAGGACAGAATGAGAGAATTGAGGTTGTTCAGTTTGGAGAAGAGAAGGCTCCAAGGAGACCTTATTGTGGCCTTACAGTATCTGAAGTGGGCTACAACAAAGCTGGAAAGGGACGTTTTAGAGTGTCAGGTAGTGACAGGACTGGGGGGACTGGAGCAAAACTAGAAGTGGGTACGTTCAGATCGGATGTTAGGAAGAAGTTCTTCACCATGAGGATGGCGAGACCCTGGCACAGGTTGCCCAGGGAAGTGTTGGAAGCCTCATCCCTGGTTGTTTTTAAGGCCAGGGTGGATGTGGCTCTGGACCTGATGCAGGGTGCAGTGTCTCTGCCAATGGCAGGAGGGTTAGAATTTGATGATACTTGAGGTCCCTTTGAGCTCTGACAATTCTGTGATTCTCTGATTTCACTCAGAGTTTTGGTTCATATTATTTACTCTACAAAGACACTTGGGTGAGAAGGACACATCAGCAAACCAAAGGGATAAATTTCATAGTGGGTGTTGTGTTAGTTCTTTTTTACTATTAAAATGCTAATATGTGCTCTATAACACAAATCTAGAAGCAACATAAAAATATTTTTGCTTCAATTACATAGCAATGATTGTTTGTTAGCAGCAGAAACAGTTGGGCTTTTCAGGTTAGGTTTAGGGAAGTCAGCGCAGAGCCCTGATCTAATCTGAATCGAGATGCTCAGGTAACCAGCAGCAGCTTTCTGAACATGAAGCTTTGATACCAGCCCAACATGATGGTACAGCAACCTTTCAAGTATTTCTCTTTGAAAGGAGTTTGGCCTATACATTTTGCACAGAGGGCCTCCATTTCATTTCCTTCTCTTGCTGCCTGGCAGTGCCTGTGATGTGGCTGTTCAATAGACCAAAGTATGAAAAATACTTAATAATGACTTTTCCTCACCGTGGTTAGCATGCATGAAATGAATGAGGCTTTCTGCACAAGGGATAAATCTATAACTGAATGTCAAAAACTATAACTCTCTCTGAAGGTAGCTTATTAAGAATTTGCTACGGTTCATTTTACAGTGACACTTCCATATTCTGGGGTGTCAGAGTACAGAGGAGCAGCCTGGGATCAATTCATTCTGACATGGGGAAAAAAAAAAAAAGAGAGATTAAAAAAAAAAGGAAAGGAGGGAGAACAGAACTGGTGTCTAACAAAGCATCTGGAGTAATTCAGAAGTAAAGCAAACTCCAGATACATTAACGAGCCCCCCAGTCCCAATCAGACAGGCTCTGTGACACAGTTGGGGCAATTATAGCTCGCTGGAGGAATGCATAGCACTCCTCAAGGCCCATTTGCTTAAATACCATGATGGAGCTCTGCCTCCCAGATCAGCTACAGAAAAAGGGCCTAAGAGTGACATACACAGGAAGACCAACACCAAAGCTGTTGAGAGGAAAGTAAATCAATTACGGTAAACTCAGCTTTCTGATACTATTAGTTTTAAAAAGCTATACTGGAAGCAATGCAATGTTTTGGTTAAAGGCAAGAGCAAAACTCAGCTCTAATTCTGCAGAGGATAAGAATATAGGCTTGGGGTTAATTAAAAAAAAAAAAAAAAATCAGTTTTAGGGGTTGGCCAGAAAACTGCAAGTGAAAGCTTCCCTCTCTGGAAAACATTGTCTCTGTAGCAATGTGCCAATCTCACCAGAAAGCTGATGAGGAAAGCTTCAACACCACAGAAAAGGGAAATGTCTCTCTGTATGGTCTACCCCAAACACACAAACCTGATTACAGTTTATTCTTGTCTTCTGGTTCCCAAATGAGGAATGGGTCTTTCCTGCCCTTAGAGGAAGGATTGGACCTCTGTAAAGCAGAAGCATTTGCAATGGAGGTCAGGTGCAGCGCAAGGGAGCACTGCTCAGCTCCTCTGCTGCCACCAAACTGCTGCAGGGGAGCATGGAAAGCCACAGTGTGTCCCTGCCTGCTTGGTGGTACCCCCCTGGCAACAGCTGCCAACAAATGCCAGCTCCCAGNCTTTTAAATCTCCCCTCTGACACTTTAAACCCATTGCCTCTTGTCCTGGCATTACAAGACCTTGTCAATAGTCCCTCCCCAGCCTTCCTGTAGGCCCCCTTCAGATCCTGGAAGGCTACTCTAAGGTCTCCTGGAAGCCTTCTCTTCTCCAGGCTGCAGAGCCCCAACTCTCTCAGCTTGTCCTCACAGCAGAGCTGCTGCAGCCCTCTCAGCATCTTGGTGGCCTCCTCTGGACCCGCTCCAACAGTTCCATATCCTTCCTGTGCTGGGGGCTCCAGAACTGCACACAGGACTGCAGGTGGGGTCTGAGGAGAGCAAAGGGGCAGAATCCCCTCCCTTGCCCTGCTGCCCACACTGCTCTTGCTGCAGCCCAGCACACAGTTGCTGTCTGGGTTGCATGCGCACACTGCAGGTTTTTGTTGATGAACTGATGAATCCTGAAAGTGTTAATTGATGAATTTGCTTCCACAGTAGCTGTCACAATAGCTGAGATGGGACAGTTACCAAACTACCTGTGTGGTTACTAGCTAAGTACTCAATAACAAGGATTGAGACAGGTTCTAGCAGCTCTGTGATATGTAGCAGTATCCCTGTGAACCACAATCTCTTACTGCCAAAAGGTTGTTGCCACCTTGTTTGCAGGTAAGTGCAGACCCCTGGAGCAAGCCTGAGCCATGGCCATTTGCAACATATCCTGGCTTTGTTCAGCTCTCAGACTTCTCCAGTTCTGGGGCAAGCATCTTCCCCACTTACACATCTTATTTCCAAGTTTTTATAACGAGCTTTATCTCCTGTCATTGGTAAATAATAATAAGTAAGTAGGCATCTCTTGATCCCTTTTATCTTTAGGGGGTTACATGTAATGCCACACCAGAAATGAAACTCATCTTCCAGAGAACTAAACCAGCACTCTCAGAACTGTGCACTTCTCATGGAGCCTCTACATAAGAAACAAAATTACTGCCTGGCCCAGAGCTTGGACTTTGAGGTGCTGCCTACCTGTAAACCTGCAGAACAGCCAAAGGAAAAAAATCCAGCCCAAACACAGGGAGAAAAAAAATGGGGATGTTCCTTAAGGTTCATAGAGGTAACTATAAATAACGCAGCATATCTTTATAGTCATAGGTGGGAGTATTGTTATCAGTAAAAATGCACAGCAATCAGCTGGCAGTTTTCTACCAAGCAATAGCAGGCAATAAGGTAGCAATTTTCTCTTGGGGCCTGCCTGTGTTGGCAGTGTCTTACCTCCACCAGCTCCGGCTTTTGGCATCAGCAGGGCTGGATGTGGCTCAGAAAGCAGAGATGCTGCAGGGCTGGGGAGAGCCCCCAGAGAAACTGAAGTCTGCGGAGAAAGCTAACAATAATGGCCTCTTCCGAGCTCCTTTAAAACACCTGTAAATAAATGTAAATGCCACAAAAGGCCTCTAACATTCCAGAATGTAAAGTTTGGGTGAGGACTTTTCAGCCTCTGTATCAGAGAAGCTGCCTCAAACTGATCACTGCAGCATTACCTGAGGAAGAACAGATGAAATGTTGCTTCTGCTGATTCCCCCTCCTTAGGAAAATGATCACAACCTGATGCTAAAGAGCCACCTGACCTCAGGAGGTGCTGCTGGTGTGCCCAGTGGCTGTTTCTCAGGTGCTTTATGCTGTTCATTAGTGGAGAGAAAAAGTTAGACTGCCAAGTTTGGAGATTTTAAACAATGAACAAGCCAACAACTCTCCACCAGAAATAGATACACAGAGATCAAGTGAAAACAAAAGACAGATATAAAAAAAACCCAACAGCACTCTTTTTAAAATGATGTTTAAACATGTTGCTAAGGAATCTCCCAGTTCCCAAGCTGACTCTAGAATCATAGAATCACAGAACTGTCAAGGCTTGAAGGGACCTCAAGGATCATCTCCTTCAAACTCCCCTGCCATGGGCAGGGACACCTCACACTACACCAGGTCAGCCAGAGCCACATCCAGCCTGGCCTTAAACACCTCCAGGGATGAGGCTTCCATCACATCCCTGGGCAACCTGTTCCAGGGTCTCACTACCCTCATGGTGAAGAACTTCTTCCTAATTGAAGAAGCTAGGAAGAATCTTCCAATCTGAATCTACCCACTTTTAGTTTTGCTCCATTTTCCCCAGTATATCACTACCTGACACCCTAAAAAGTCCCTCCCCATCTTTCTTTTAGCCCCCTTCAGAGACTGGAAGACTCTGCATGCTCTCATGGAGGATGCCAGCATCTCCAGTGTCCAAGTACCTTGCTTCATAGAGACTGTTGCAATGTGGACCATACTTAACTGCTCCCCCAGGCTTATTCACATGTGTGCAAGTACATTAACTCTGGCATCCTTTTTGGCCCTGCTTGTTTGCTCTGTGCTCCTCACCAGCTGCTTCTGACTGATGTGCCACGAAAAGCACTGTGCAGGGCAGTGCTGCTTGCAGGATTGTCTCAAGCCCTATAATCTTTGCAAAGCCCTTCCCAAGAACGTCCCAGCACAGCAGCAAGAGTACCCACACTCAGGTCCTGACCCTGGTGTAAATGAAGTGCTTGGAGAGGACTGCTTGGGTTTGAAATGATGGAAGTGTGCCACTTCTAATGCCCTAATGCACGACCTGGGGCTTCTATAGTAACTCCATCAGACTTAAAGGATGATTTGCATCAGCAAAGTTAATCACATGAACATGTTTCAGGACAAAGACAAAGAAGCTCAGGACAGAGACAGAGCAGCTCTGCTCTGAGGACAGGCTGAGAGAGTCGGGGCTGTGCAGCCTGGAGAAGAGAAGGCTTCCAGGAGACCTTGGAGGGACCTTCCAGGATCTGAAGGGGGCTACAGCAAGGCTGGGAAGGGACTGTTGACAAGGCCTTGCAACGACAGGACAAGGGGCAATGGGTTTAAACTGGCAGAGGGGAGATTGAAACTGGATGTGAGGAAGTTGTTGGCAGTGAGGGTGGTGAGACACTTGCAAAGGTTGTCCAAGGACGTTGTGGAGCACACAGGCACCAAACGTGTTTGATCACGTTCGGTGCCTGTGTGCTCCACGACCTCCCTGGAGGTGTTCAGCACCAGGCTGGATGAGGCCTTGAGTGACCTGCACTAGTGGGAGATGTCCCTGCCTATGGCAGGGGACTGGAACTGAATGATCTTTGAGGTCCCTTCCTACCTTACCATTCTACGATTCTAAGTTAAGACAAAACCCTTTCCACTTGTGTTTTTTAAGAGGTTGTTGTCTATCATGGCACTTTCATGCATTTTTAACCAAGCAATTTTTGAGTACAAAGAAACAGGATATGGAAGTAATATATATTACCCATATTTTACATTCCATATTCAAACCATTAACAAGACATCTCTAATGCACTTAATCCATAAGGAGTCTGTGCTCTCTCCAGGAGGAAAGGAGAAGATTTGTTCTGGAAATTGTGGGACAGGAGCCCCTAACATTTACAAAGGAACGAAATGGCCTGGAGAGCAGCCTGGCAGAGAGACCTGGCAGTGCTGGGTGACAACTGACTGGACATGAGCCAGCAGTGTGCCCAGCTGGCACAGAAGGCCAATGGTAGCTTGGCCTTTGCCAGGAACAGTGTGGGCAGCAGCAGTAGGGCTGCCATTCTGCCCTGCACTGGCACTGGGCAGGCCTCACCTGGAGTACTGTGTGCAGCTCTGAGCCTTCACTGCAAGAGAGAGATTGAGGGCCTGGAGTGGGGCCAGAGGAGAGCAATGAGACTGGGGAGTGGGCTTCAGGGGGAGGCTGCTGAGGAGAGGCTGAGGGAGCTGGGGAGGTGCAGCCTGGAGAAGAGGAGACTCAGGGGGGACCTTATTACACTCTGCAGCTACCTGAAGGGAAGCTGTAGTTAGGTGGGGGTCAGGCTCTGCTCCCAGGCAGCTTGTGCCAAGATGAGAGGGCATGGCCTGAAGCTGTGCCAGGGTTAGGTTAGGTTGGATGTTAGGAAGCAGTTCCTGATGGAAAGGGGAATTAGATACTGGGATGGGCTGCCCAGGGAGGGGGTGGAATCACCATCCCTGGAGGTGCTGAAGGAAAGCTTGGGTGTGGCACTTTGGGAGATGGATTAATGGCTGTGCTGGTGTAGAGGTGATGGTTGGACTTGGCACTCTCAGAGGTCTTCCCCAACCTGAACAATTCCTATGATTCCATTCTATTACCTGCCATCATTTTCCTTCTTCTGCCTGTTTTAGAAGAGCTACTTTCTCACTCACATTTTAAACACATTAGCATTAATCAGCTACAAAAATAAAAATATTATATTCTAATGACAACACTAATTATTTTCACAGATCTCAATGCCTCCAAAGCAGTGCATGAGAATGAGAAGAGCAATGCAGAACTGCGCATCAGCTCCAGGATTATTTGTTGTTTGTTAAATATTTTGTGGCATTAAAATGTGCTTTATAACACAAAGCCTAATCGTTTTGAAGAACAGAAGCAGCTCAGGATGATGGAAGAAAGTTTAATTTTCTCATCAGAAGAGGAAAAAAATCCCAAAACAACCATGTTTAGCTTAGCATGTTTAGTGTTTATCTTATTATTCAAGGGAGCACTGTGCCTTGCACTCGTGTCTGTTTTTCAGAGGGACTGTGGGTAAGTACAGTTTATTAAATCCTGCTGAGACAATCTGTTGTGTCTGTCTGGTTTAATGTTGCCCTAAGTCAGTTAAGCATGTACCATACTTGTTAGCTGCATATATACTAATTTAATGTATTGATGGGCTGTCAGTACAAATACCTAATGAATATTAAAACACAAAGTCAGATACAGAAATGCAAAGCAGAGTCAGCATGTGGTCAGCATTTTGAGGGACAGGCAGAGAAAGGAAAAGAGCAGAGTTTAGAGTAAATGACAGTAAACACTCTTGAAACGAACACGAAAACAAATCACCAGCAGCTTCCTGGGAAAGATGGAGGGAAATAATAATTAATGGTCTCAAAAACACAGGCTCTAAACATACAGCGTGAACTTTGTCTTCTGCCAGCTGATTTCAATATAAATGAAACAAAGGAGGGCTGGAAGATCAGAATGGCAGTAAGACAAAGAGAACTAGAGAAAACAGAATAAAGACACTGTACCATGGGAGGGAGAGGAGGAGAGAAGGAGAAATCTCCCACTGTCTTTTCCTCGATGCTAATTTGCTGTTTCACAATGGCTCCAAAAATGTATAGCAGTTGATGCTTTGCATGCTCTGCATAATATACTCTTTCAGCACAGGCATGTACGTACAAATCTCTCCTGCTTCAAGTCAATGTGGTAGGAGTTTACTGGGCATGTTTCTCCCTATTAGATCACATTCAGAGCTGCAGCCAGCCGCCTGTTAGAGATTCAAAGCCTCGTGCACCATTCAGTCCGAGCTCAGAGGCATGCTGCTTCTCCTTCATGAGGCTTGAAGGGAAAAGTGAATTACAAGGAGAGAGCTCTTGGGCCAGAGGAGAAAATATCAAACTATTGTGAGTGGGAAGGCAGCAAGGTGAGTAGCTGCACGGCTGATGAAATGGGGAGAAACAGCCCAAGACATGCAAGACATGCCTGGAGTCCAAGCACTGCTTCCTCCTCCCTGTCCCATCTCTCTAAAATCGTATAAACATCACGAGAGGAACTGGTACACTCACCAGCTGCAGAAAAGGGAAGAAGAAAAGGGTAGTTAAATGGCAAGAGAGCAAGAGTGAGCTCATGGATAGCTCCCACCTGCAAACACTCTGCCAGTGCAGAAGGGACACTGAAAAGGGCCTGGTCCGAAAGGCTGCCCTGCTGTTGCCGGTTCCTGTGACTGGAACCTACTGCTCTCACTCTGGAAGGTGGCAACCCCCTGCCACCCACCCAGCAGAGGCTGCAGGGATCTGCAGCCTCCCAGGCATGAAGCGACTGCAATGCAGATGCTGTGTGCTTGTCAGCCTGCAGAGACACGGGGGGGGGGGCATCAGGAAATCTCTGCCTCTGTGGGCAACAAGGGAGATGCAAAGCAGAAGTGGGCACTGTCTACGGTCGTCAGGGACAGTGGTCAGTTGGTTTAGAGGTAAGCAGCAAGCAGCATGAGGTTAGAGCAGAGGTCAGCTGAGACCTTCACACAGGAGACAATGGGGGAAAACCTACAGATTTATTTCTGGCAGAGCCTTCCCAGCTTACAGCCAATAGCTGTGTTTGCTGGTGAGTAAGAGGATATGTCTTCATGGATCAAATGCACAAGGGCTTGTCAAAATTTCCAGCATTCTGTAAACAACCAGTGGGAAGACAGACAGTAAGCCTCGGGAATGAAAATCAGTGAAACTGTGAAATTATGTTAAGAATCAGCCCCCCACATCACATTAAATATACACTTCCCTGGTGGCATCGGTCACAAAAAGATTTAGCAATGATCTTTTGCTTTAAACACAACCTAGCACGATCTAAAACCACACCTTACTGTTTGAGGTAGAAGAGAAGGGTAAACATACAGGAGACTTTAACATCCCCCTGCCCCATTCGTTATTCCCCAGTTCCTTTTCAAATTCCTTCAAGTGTTCCATTCTAAAGATATGAGGTGTGAAAAGCTCTCAGCTTCCCCAGTCATCTGGGCTCTGGCTGCTCCCTCTCCAGCCTAGGAGAGCAGTCCCACCAGTGGTCATGAAAAACGTGCTTGAGGAATCATGGCTGAGTGGCTGGCTGGGATAGTAAAGAACAGGAGAAAAGACTCATCATAGCTTGGGAAAGAGGTACTGCATCACCTTGACTTTACAGGTAAGCAATCCCCCTGGGGAGAAAGGTAAGGGCAAGGACTTGCCAGGCAGAAAAACCTGCTAGGAAGCTTCAAGGAGGACATGGAAGTGTTGGAGCCAGTCCAGAGGAGGCCACCAAGATGCTCAGAGGGCTGCAGTAGCTTTGCTATGACAGGCTGAGAGAGTTGGGGCTCTGCAGTCTGGAGAAGAGAAGGCTTCCAGGAGACCTTAGAGTAGCCTTCCAGTATCTGAAGGAGGCTACAGGAAGGCTGGGGAGGGACTATTGACAAGGGCTTGCAATGACAGGACAAGGGGCAATGGGTTTGAAGTGTCAGAGGGGAGATTGAAAGTGGATGTTAGGAGGAAGTTGTTTGCAGTGAGGGTGGTGAGACACTGGCACAGGTTGCCCAGGGAGGGTGTGGAGCACAGAAGCGCTGAACGTAATCAAAAATCATGCTTGGTGCTTTTGGTGCTCCATAACCTACCTGGAGGTGTTCAGCACCAGGCTGGATGAATCCTTGAGTGACCTGTACTAGTGGGAGGTGTCCCTGCCTAGGGTAGGGGGTTGGAAGTCGATGATCTTTGAGGTCCCTTCCAACCTTACCATTCTATGATTCTATGATTGAGGAAGAAATGGCTCTTTGGTCCACTGGCAGGTGCTGAGTAGATGATGCAAAACCCAGCTACAGAGACCAGATGAGCAGGAGGAGGATGCATTTTGAATCAGGATGGGGAAGAGCTGAAATTTGCATCCATTAGAGCTTTCTTACTCAAGCCCAAACAGTGTGGTGCAGAGAGCTCAGTGAAGAGCCACCATCAGGGAAGAGAAGTGGGATTTGGCCAGGCGCTGCTGCCTAAGTCCAACCAATTTTCAAGGTGCTGTTCTCTTAATTTCCAGGGAGGTTTATATTTGCATTCTGCCATCAGAATAAGGCCCTGTACATAGAGGTAGATGTCAAGCAAACATGCAGTTTCATTTATTATAGAATCATACAATGGTAAGGTTGGAAGGGACCTCAAGGATCATCTAGTTCCAAACCCCTGCCATAGGCAGGGACACCTCCCACCAGTACAGGTCACTCAAGGCCTCGTCCAACCTGGCCTTGAACACCTCCAGGCAGGGAGCAGCCACAACCTCCCTGGGCAACCTGTGCCAGTGTCTCACCACCCTCACTCCAAACAACTTCCTCCTAACATCCACTTTCAATCTCCCCTCTGACACTTTAAACCCATTGCCCCTTGTCCTGGCATTGCAAGACCTTGTCAATAGTCCCTCCCCAGCCTTCCTGTAGCCCCCTTCAGATCCTGGAAGGCTACTCTAAGGTCTCCTGGAAGCCTTCTCTTCTCCAGGCTGCAGAGCCCCAACTCTCTCAGCCTGTCCTCACAGCAGAGCTGCTGCAGCCCTCTGAGCATCTTGGTGGCCTCCTCTGGACCTGCTCCAACAGTTCCATGTCCTTCCTATGCTGGGGGCTCCAGAACTGCACACAGGACTCCAGGTGGAGTCTGACAAATTATGATAGAATGTAAAGAACACAGGCTCTACATTTGACACTCACTAAATAAGACAGCATTAGTCCTATCTCTTGTGGCTTTCTTCATTGTTTCTGGCAGGAAAACAGGCAGAAAATCACTTAATCTGAGGCTGAGCCTTTGCTTTTGCAATAACTCACTAAAAGCCTAAGTCTGTTGGATCTGAGAAACTTTGGTGGGACAAAGGATGTTCTATTTAATCAAGCATTAAGGTCCAAAAAATCAAGGAAAATGAGACAAAAACGGAACCCTTGCTCCAAGAGGCTGAAGGCAAGAAAAATAAGTAATAGCCTAGCTGAGAGCTTTGTGGATGCATGGCTAGAAATATTTGCTATGCCCAGGAAATAACTGAAACATCTGAAATCACTCTTTAAATGAAACCCAGCTCCTATTGCTGAAAATGGACAAGCCTATAAAATGCTTCACTGCACAGCAGCAGCAGCAGCAGCATTGACCTGAGCATTAGTGCAGCTGTGAAAGCAAGGCTACATGCACTGTTTTCCCCAAAACTGAGGAGAAGAGAAGGAAGGAAACCTTGGCTCCATGTGCTTCCAGCTGGGGAGGCATAAAATCATAGAACTGTCAGGGTTGGAAGACACCAAAAGGGTCATCCAGTTCCAAACCCCCTGCCATGGACAGGGACATCTTGCACTAGAGCAGGTTGCCAAGAGCCACATCCAGCCCGGCCTTAAAAACGTCCAGGGATGAGGCTTTCACCACCTCCCTGTGTAGCCTGTTCCAATCTCTCACCACCCTCATGCTGAAGAACTTCTTAACATCTAATCTCAATCTGCCCTCCTCTAGCTTGGATCCGCCCCCCCCCAGTCCTGTCATTACCTGATACTCTAAAAAGTCCCTCCCCAGTTTTCTGTAGCCCCCTTCAGATGGTAGAAGGCCACAATAAGGTCACCTTGGAGGCTTCTCTTCTTCAGACTGAACAACCCCAACTCTCTCGTCCTGTCCCCATAGCAGAACAGCTCCAGCCCTTGGATCATCCTCATGGCCTTTCTCTGGACATCTTCCAGCATGGTGGACTACAGCCAGCTACAGCGGCTCCCGGCGAGGAGGGCTAGGGGGAGGTGAGGCCAGGGCACCATGGGGATGTGCTCAACGAGGTAGGATAAATCCCTGCCCGCTAAAGCTGACCTGGTGACCACGAGGAGGTGTGAATGCACTCACTGGGGCAAAGCAGTTCCAAAGTCAAGCACCTATCCATGCATCCATCATCCAGGCACTGGGATGAGGAAAGGCATCATGTAATGACTCACCCTTACCCCCTGCTCAGTGATCTTAACAGCAACGACTGAGGAAACCAGCCTGAAAGCTTGGCTGAGATTATACATTCAACCTCAGGCTCCCAGCAGTGTCACTCCTGCCTGCTGCCTTCTTCAGCCCTGCCACACGCCAAGCCCATTTGCCTTGCCTGGCTATTACCTGGATGCTGGGCATGTGGGTTAGCTACCCTGCAATCCTGCTGCTTCAGCTGCTTCACCTGCAGACTTGCACATCATCTCCTAAGGATTTTCAAAAGAATTCTTTTGCTCTGGTCTGGCAGTTTCTGTGTTGTTAAAGATCCAGAAAATAAACTGGATTCTCCAGGGGAGGCGAGGAAATGGAATGTATCACAACCAGATTTCACATTGGAAGCTATGTAAAGTTAGTTACAATCAAGCCATCGCTTGTCACAAATTAAGAGAAGGCCATCATTAGGCCTCATTTCAGCTGGTACAAAATCAGTAATTAACTTTTCAGAGAAAGCAGATGTTTTGCAAGGAACCAGAGATGACATTGTTACATGTGAGGCACTTCTGGAGCCGGAGGAGGTTGTGCATTGACAGTAAACATTATGCCAACAAACCTCAGCAGGTTGGGAGGATCTTTCCCTGCTCAAATTTGGGATAGTTTTCAAGAGTGGGGAGATTAAAGCTGAAGTAAGGCAATACAGAATGTCAGGGGCTAGAAGGGGCCTCAAAAGCTCATCCAGTTCAACCCCCCTGCCAGAGCAAGATCACCAAGAGCAGGTCACACAGGAACACATCCAGGTGGGTTTTTAATATCTCCAGAGAGGGAGACTCCACACTCCCCGTGGGCAGCTTGTCCCAGGGTTCTGTCACCCTCACAGGGGAAAAAATCCTCTTCATGTTTCCATGGAACTCCTGTGCCTCAACTTCCACCATTGTCCCTTGTGCTGTCACTGGGCATCACCCAGCAGAGCCTGGCTCCAGCCTCCTGGCACTCACCCTGCACATCTTTAGCAATATGAATGAGGTCACCTCTCAGTCTCCTCCTCTCCCAGCAGCACGGCCCCAGCTCCATCAGGCTCTCCTTGTAAGAGAGCTGTTTCATTCCCTTTAGCATCTTTGTGGCTCTGTGCTGGACTCTCTCCAGCAGTTCTATATCCCTCTTGAACTGGGGGGCCCAGAACTGGACACAGTACTCCAGATGCAGCCTCAGCAGGGCAGAGTAGAGGGGCAGGAGAACCTCTCTCGACCTACTAACCACAGCCCTTCTAATACACCCCAGGATGGCATTGCCCCTCCTGGCCACAAGAGCACATTGCTGTCACTGGTGCTCAAACACTGCAGTGATGGGCACGGCACAGATGGACAGTGCTCAGCTAATAGAAATTAGATAGCAGGTGCCCAAGAGACTACCATTACAGAATGCACAGCACTGAAACTTGGGTCGATCAGTAACATAATATTTCCTGTAGCCAGAAAGACAGGAGTGCCACCTGAGAGTGAGGGTTTTCTTATTACTGGCTAGGTAAAAGACTTAAAAAAAAAAAAAATTGCCCTTTTAAAAAATCCAATACTGTATAAGCACAGGGAAATGCAGAGGACAGATGAAGCAGCAAAGAAGGCAGAGGATGGATCTGCTTTGCCAGGGAAATTGAGTGATCTAACAAGCCTACTTTACCTCTGGCTCCTGTTCCACATGAACCTGAGGAAGAATTTTTTCCCTGAGGATGACAGAGCATTGGAACAGGCTGCCCAGGGGGGTTGTGGAGATATTCTCTCTCTGGAGATATTCAAGAACCATCTCGATGCATTCCAGTGTGATCTGCTCTGGGTGATGCTGCTGTGGCAGGGGGGCTGGAACAGATGTTTTGAGGTCCCTTCCAGCCCCTTACATTCTGTGATTCCATGATTCCTCTGCTAAGAGTAGGGTTTTCTTTGATTTGCAGAGCTGCCCCTGCCCCAGTCAGGGCAGCATGGGAGAAAGCACACAAGAGGAAATTTCTTGGCCTCCTTATTCCTGGTGCAAAAGCATCCAAACCTGCTAACCAGCACCTCCAGCTCATCTCACAGGCTCTCAGCTGCTGCAGCTCTACCCAAGTCCCAGTACGACTTCTGCTGCTGCAGCCAAGAATCAAACCAGCAGCTCTGATGTTGTAAAATGAATTTAATACAACCAAGAAAATCAATTTGATTTTGTTTTGTTCTAAACTGGGACCTACTTGCTGACACAGACCATTAAGCGAAGTAGAACAAAAAGGACTGGGGATGAATGAAAACCTATTTAGGAAAACAGCCTCATAACCTGCAAGGAATAACAACAGAAAGACAAGGCAAAGTATTTAAGGTGCTGGATAACATTTCACGTTCATCTCATCATGCCAATGTAGTCCAGCTCCTCTGAAATGTGTTTAGGTAAATCAAAAAGACAGACACAAAGTACTGTGGCAATATGCAGTTTGATGAGAGAAAATTAACTCCTGCACAATGGCAACACCCAGCACTGTGATGGATCTGGACCCTTGGAACATTGTTTTTTATGATAAGCTCTGTTATATGAGGCTTTGAAATGCAGCCATGAAAAAATTGCTCCATAATAAGACTTGGCACATGGTGCGAGAAGATCTTAGCTCAGAAAAAGAGTTGTTTGATTTCCTTTCTTCTCCCTGCACAGACCAAATCCTAAATTCACTTACAAACTGAAAACAAATAAATACATTTTCATTAAAGATGAATTAAGCCTGACAGTTTGGCCTGTCTGACACATAAAAGAGAGAAAAGGAGGTTGTTCCTCATTTAGAAATATGCTGCCTTCATGGGCCACAACAGCAGCTGGGACCGAGGCAAGAAAATCTGGCAGCTCTGCATTGCAGTTTAATTGCTTAGGATATGGGTTTAAACTGGCAGAGGGGAGATTGAAACTGGATATTAGGAAGAAGTTCTTTGCAGTGAGGTTTGTGAGACACTGGCACAGGTTGCCCAGGGAGGTTGTGGAGCACACGGGCACCGAATGTGACCTCTGATCACGTTCGGTTCCTGTGTGCTCCACAACCTCCCTGGAGGTGTTCAGTACCAGGCTGGATGAGGCCTTGAGTGACCTGCACTAGTGGGAGGTGTCTCTGCCTATGGCAGGGGGTTGGAACTAGATGATCCTTGAGGTCCCTTCCAACCTTACCATTCTATGATTCTATGATTTTCCCTCCACAGAAAGGACTCTCAGCATGCTAGAACAGATCTCTGCTGACTGGCAGGAAATCTCCAAGGGATCAACAAAGGAGTGAACAGTGTTTTTAACAAACATCCTCTGTGCTGCCTGGCACAGGCAGCACTTCTCCTTTTAAGATGGCCAAAGCCTCCATACCACTATCTGAAAATGAAATTTGAGCATATTAATGGTCTTTAAAGAAGACACTGTTCAGAGAACGGCCATGAGGCTGGAGCCCCTCTTCTATGAAGACAGGCTGAGAGAGTTGGCGTTGTTCAGTCTGAAGAGAAGGCTCTGAGGAGACCTTATTGTGAGACCTTATTGTGGCCAGTATCTGAAGGGGGCTACAGAAAAGGTGGGGAGGGTGTCAGGTATTGAAAGGACTGGGAGAAATGTAAAAAAAAAAAAATAGTGGGTAGATTCAGACTGGATGTTAGGAAGGAGTTATTCAGCATGAGGGTGATGAGAGCCTGGCACAGGTTGCCCAGGGAGGTGGTGGAAGCCTCATCCCTCGATGTTTCTAAACCCAGGCTGGATGTGGCTCTGGGCAACCCGATCTAGTGTGAGGTGTCCCTGCCCACGGCAGGAGGGTTGGAGCAAGATGATTCTTGAGGTCCCTTCGAGCCCTAACAGTTGTGTAGTGTTGTGCTTCTGTGATTCTGTGCCTGTCAAAGACAAGTATCAACTTCAGTAAATACTTAGTTGCTTCACTAACAAATTGCACAAATAAAAGAACCCAAAACTGCTGCAACAATCCCTCAGGGGCTTAGTCAATGATTGAGAGAATAAATGAGAAAAGACTTTCACAATTCTGAGTTATCCCTGCCTTTTATCCAGTCAATCTAGGTGCTGCTTTAGTGCATTATTTCAAAGAAGGTGTAGAAATTCCAGCTGTTTTTGTAGGACAGATGGAAAACACTGGAGTCCTGTGTGCAGTTCTGGAGGCCCCAGCACAGGAAGGACATGGAACTGTTGGAGTGGTTCCAGAGGAGGCCACCAAGATGCTCAGAGGGCTGCAGCAGCTCTGTTCTGAGGATGGGCTGAGAGAGTTGGGGCTCTGCAGACTGGAGAAGAGAAGGCTTCCAGGAGACCTTGGAGTGGCCTTCCAGGATCTGAAGGGGGCTACAGGAAGGCTGGGGAGGGACTATTGACAAGGTCTTTCAACACCAGGACAAGGGGCAATGGGTTTGAACTGGCAGAGGGGAGATTTAGACTGGATGTTAGGAGGAAGTTGTTTGCAGTGAGGGTGTTGAGGCACTGGCACAGGTTGCCCAGGGAGGTTGTGGCTGCTCCATCCCTGGAGGTGTTCAAGGCCAGGTTGGAGGAGGCCTTGAGTGACCTGTACTAGTGGGAGGTGTCCTTGCCTATGGCAGGGGTTTGGAACTGGACGATCCTTGAGGTCCCTTCCAACCTTACCGTTCTATGAATTTTGAAATTCTGAAAGCTCTCCTGTTTTACAGATGTGGCAGTGCACAAAGCTAAACCTCTTTCCAAGTTTCCTGTGGATAGATCTAAATACCAAGTGCATGAGTTTTTATGAAGACATAAGGCATCCAACCCATGAGACTGCTGTGTTAACAATCTTGGCAGGCGGTGCAGCATTTTCTAGTAGGACTGGGCTGCTCAGTATGTGCAGCTCAGACTTTTGGAAACCAAACCAAACCCCTCTCTCCATTTGGTGAATTTGATTCCTGGTTATGGTGTCCCAGCTTTGCCAATACCTGTTACATACAGGTATCTTCTGTGTAATGGATGCCTCTATTACATTTTATTTCCTTGGCTCCCACCAACAGTTTCTAGAAAGAATGTGTTGTTACTCACTTAAATTGGACAATCCGACAATAGTGGAGGAGACAATGGAGAGAGGAATCACAATCCCTCAAAATCATAATAACCTGCAGAGATATTTCACTGCTCATTTTTTAACCAAAACCTGACATTTCTCATCATTTCAGAGTGCAAACTGCCTAACCCAGAACTACATCTATCACAGGCAATTCAGGTACAGAACTGACACTGTGATTATTTTCACTCTTACTTGCCAAAAGTGAACTATGCCTCAATGACCACAGATTGAAACTCTCCTACACGTAAGGGCACTAAAAACATGGAGCTGTTGAGCCAAAGAAAGTGCTTTGGCAAGAAGGTGTCTCAGTTTGACTCCATTTATTACTTCCCAATGGCCTACCCCTGTCAAATAGCAGCAGTATTTCACATGTTATTTTACATGTAAAAATCCATAAGGAAGCAGAATCCATTCTGTCAAGCAGAGATCATAGAATGCTAAGGTTGGAAGAGACCTCAATGATCATCTAGTTCCAACCCCCTGCCATTGGCAGGGATACCTCCCACTAGTACAGGTCACTCAAGGCCTCGTCCAACCTGGCCTTCAACACCTCCAGGGAGGGAGTAGCCACAACCTCCCTGGGCAACCTGTGCCAGTGTCTCACCACCCTCACTCCAAACAACTTCCTCCTAACATCCACTTTCAATCTCCCCTCTGACACTTCAAACCCATTGCCCCTTGTCCTGGCATTGCAAGACCTTGTCAATAGTCCCTCCCCAGCCTTCCTGTAGCCCCCTTCAGATACTGGAAGGCCACTCCAAGGTCTCCTGGAAGCCTTCTCTTCTCTAGTCTGCAGAGCCCCAACTCTCTCAGCCTGTCCTCACAGTAGAGCTGCTGCAGCCCTCTGAACCTCTAGGGACCTTATCTCAGGATAATGCCTTTCTGACATGCATGAGAAAGAGGAGAACCATGAGTGAGTGAAGGCAGAAACAGTGACAGAGAAAAGCAACATGAGGGAAAAGCTAATGCAAACAGAAGCAAACATTTACATCCTGTCCCTGAAGAAATTCTGAACTTTAAAGAATGCCCTGCGAGTAACAGAAAGGAGAAAAAGCTTCCCAGCAGGAAAAGGATCAGAAGACCAACAGACCTCCCAAGGGAAAAGACTCAAGTGAACAAAAATACCCCAGAATGGTATTGAGATGGCACTGGATGAAGCTGTGAAAGGATTCATGCTGTGTGCTTGACTATCAAAGCAGGATAATGGAGTCAGTGATCCAGCAGAACCCTTCCCTTCTTATGGCCATATAACAGCAATGAAGCCAATTGCCTGTAGCCTTGTCACTTGGGTCTTCTGCAAGGCAAGTGGAAGATCCTGGATTGGAAACCAGCACTCCATAACATTAACAGCTTTGGTATGCCTCACTGGGGTTCCCCCAGCAGTAAGGGAGGAAGGACAGCAGATCCCTCACCCCACTGCTCCTCCCTGCCTCCTCTCTGCCTTCCTCTGCCAGTACTCCTCGGTGCACTCCCTGCATGGGCTTGCCTGGGAAACCTGGTATGGGGCATCTGGCTTGCCCAGCTGCCAACCTCAAACCTAGTCAAAACATGAGAGGGATTGCTGCCCAAAGACCACATCAGAGGCAATTTGAGTACCTAAGGGAAAGTAACCTTTGGAGACCCTCAGGCAGTGCACAAATGCCAACAGCTGGCTTTTGAAAAGAGTTTAGTTTTCAATGACCTAGAGTAAGTGCTTTTTCTGAACAAAACCATCTATATAGTAGCAATGAACCATTAGCTTTATGAATGCCAAACAAGCTCATTTAAAATATTCTTATAAATGAGCATGCTAATAGCAAAGCAAATGTAAAGTTATTTCTGAGCTCCATGGGGGATATTAGCACTGACAAATTCACTCCAGTGAGACCCTGAAGACTCCACTCAAAATTTAAGGTTTCCTTATTAGAAATACACTTAAGGCTTCCTGGTCCAGCAGAGATTTATTTACAGCAACTCACTTTTAGTACAGAAGGTTTACAACACTACTAATACGGCTTTATTACTAGCAGGTAAAACACATATCCTAATGAGATGAAGGCCAAATCCAGTGTTTGATGGATGCATGGTTCAGGGACCACCCATCTTTCTGTGAAGATTTTACACTCTGTGCTCAACAAGAGATCACAGAATTGTAGAATGCTAGACATCAGAAAGGGCCTCTGCAGATCATCTTAGTCCAACCTCTCTGCTGGTCACCTAGATCAGGTTGCACAGGTGTGTGTCCAGGTATGGTCTGAAAGTCTCCAGAGAAGGAGACTCCACAATCTCTCTGGGTAGCCTGTTCCAGTGCTTCGTAACCCTCAAAGTAAAGAAGTTTCTCCTCGTATTTAGGTGGAATCATAGAATCCTAGAATGGTAAAGTTGGAAGGGACCTCAAAGATCATCTAGTTCCAAACCCTTGCCATAGGCAGAGACACCTCCCACTAGTACAGGTTACTCAAGGCCTCGTCCAACATGGCCTTGAACACCTCCAGGGAGGGAGCAGCCACAACCTCCCTGGGCAACCTGTGCCAGTGTCTCACCACCCTCACTGCAAACAACTTCCTCCTAACATCCAGTTTCAATCTCCCCTCTGCCACTTCAAACCCATTGCCCCTTGTCCTGGCATTCCCAGACCTTGTCAATAGTCCCTCCCCAGCCTTCCTGAAGCCCCCTTCAGATCCTGGAAGGCTACTCCAAGGTCTCCTGGAAGCCTTCTCTTCTCCAGGCTGCAGAGCCCCAACTCTCTCAGCCTATCCTCATAGCAGAGCTGCTGCAGCCCTCTCAGCATCTTGGTGGCCTCCTCTGGACCCACTCCAACACATCCATGTCCTTCCTGTGCTGGGGGCTCCAGAACTGCACACAGGACTCCAGATGGGGTCTGAAGAGAGCAGACACAATCCCCTCCCTTGCCCTGCTGCCCACACTGCTCTTGCTGCAGCCCAGCACACAGTTGCTGTCTGGGCTGCACTCACACTGCAGCCTCATCTTGAGCTTTTCATCACCCCAGACCCCCAGGGCCTTTTCCTCAGGGCTGCTCTCAGCCATTTCCCACCCAGCCTGGAGCTGTGCTTGGGATTGTGCCCTCCCAGGTGCAGGACTTTACACTTGGCCTTGTTGAATTTCCTGTGGTTTAGTTTGTGCCTGTTGCTTCTTGTCCTTTTGCTGGGCACCACTGAAAATGACCTGGTCCCATCTTCTTGACTACTGCCCTTTAACTATTTATAAGTATTGATAAAATTCCCTCTCAATCTTCCCTTCTGCAGGCTAAACAGCCCAGGGCTCTCATCTTTTTCTTGCAAGAGAGATACTTCCGTTCCTTACTCATCTTTGTAGCTCTCTGATGGCCTCTCTCTGGTCTCTCTTGAACTGGGAAGCCCAGAACTAGACACAATACTCCAGATATGGCCCCACTAGGGTACAGTGGAAGGGGGAGAAGAACTTCCCTTGACCTGTTGGCCACACTCTTTTTAATGCACCCCAGGATATCACTGGATTTCTTGGTCACAAGAGCATATTGCTGGTTCGTGGTGAACCTGCAGTCACATTAGTACTCTCAGCAGCTCAAGTTCTAACCTGTACTGGTGCATGAGGTTATTCCTCCCTAGGTATACAACTCCACACCTGCCCTTGTTGAGCTTCATGAGGTCCTGCTCTGCCCAATTCTCAAGCTTGTCCAGGTCAAAGTGATGCTGGGGGGCACTTTCTTTCCTTTCCCTCTGTGTTCACAAAGGAATGTAACATGAACTCTCCCTTCCTCAGCCCTCTGATCATCTATCACCTCAAACCACCATCTCCAGTGCCTTTTGCTATATAATGTCAGTGCCACTCTTAAATGAAAGCATGTTATGGCAAAATGTCTCCCAACACTTTAAAGAGCTTTGGTCTCCTATATGAAAAGAATCACTCCTGTATTAGTTTCCTTTTGTATTTGCTGCCAAGCAAAAAACTGCCACGGGTCGTGGAACGGTTCCTGTCACCTTCTGTCTGGTGGCTTCAGACACACTTTGACTTCAGCCATCACTGTAGCCATAATTTCATCCTAAGCAACCCCAAGCCCATAAAAGCTGCAGAAGATTCCCACTTCATTATCATATCAAACATGTCATGTTCTTGAAGTAAACCAGCATCACGAGGTTTTAATCGTCTTTCGAATTCCCCTAAATGCCATCAATCAGAAAACTGACAGCTTGAGTGTGACAAGAAACCTGTTTCCATTCCCCTCAGACCCTGGTGAAATGAATATTATTGGCTCTGTTTGTTTGTTTGTTTTTCTTTTTTCTTTTTTTCCTTGTTGTGGTAAGCCTAAGCAGGCCAAAATAGGCTTATCCATGTCCTGGCTTGCCCAGAGATGTTTTTCTGCTCTCCCTCTCTCTGTTTTGGGGAGAAGCAATTGCAGGAAAGAGGACAAAGAACCTGGAGACACTGAGTCTGGGGTCTCTGGCCCTTTGCATCCTGTGGTAAACAAAGTACACAGGCTCAGCTTGTGCCTGCCTTGTGCAAAGTTTTTGCTCTGCCCTAAAAAGGGTAAAGCAAGCCTAGGGCTTCACCTAATATGGTCAAGCTTGGCTAACTGCCATTCTGATTGTCTATTCTGTGTCCAAAGGCCCATTAGTCTCAGACTGTATGGATAAAAGGAGATGAGCAGGGAGCACAACCTGTGCTCTGACATTGTAACTGCTCTCTGCCATTGTATTTGTGCTGCCTTATATCCTGAGCTGCCTGCAAACTGCCTGCCAAATGTTTGGCAGGAACAGGCTCTAAATGCCTCCACGCAACCAGCCTGCACAGCCAGCATGACACTGTGCTGAGACTGCACATGGCATTGCATCCTGCCTGCACCTGAAACCCTCCTGCCAAGATGGGAAGTCCTGGAGGTACACAGATCATCCAGAGGTGATCAGGACCAGGTCAGAACTTGTCTGCCTCCTTTCCCCAGCAGCCCAGGAAGAACCAGAAGTCTTAGTGGCTGACAAGAATTCCCTGAAGGCGTTTGGGTGCTGTCTGAAGCTGTACCCAGCCCTGCCAGTCAGGAGATCATTTTGTGAGTGAATACTTCAAGCCTCTTGTAACTCACCATTGCCTTTAGCCAGCCCTGCCAGTCAGGAGATCATTTTGTGAGTGAATACTTCAAGCCTCTTGTAACTCACCATTGCCTTCTGCCACAAGCAGAAAGGAGCTCCTTGTGGCCATCTAGTGGCCATGCCGAGTATTGACCGCAAGCGGTGCACTGCCCGCAGCAACCTTCTCTGCCAGTTCAATCGAGTTCAGTTCATGTTATCTATTATTACTGGTTATTGCCAGAGCCTGTTACTTCCTGTATAAAGTTTCCATGACCAGTGCAAAGAAATGATTATTATTAAAATTAGTGATCAGGGTGGTGAGAGTTCTGGATAGTGAATATTAATAAAGAATATTAATTTTTGAAAATATCATCTCACATTAATTAATTACCCCTCCACTTGAGAAGGATTCATTACAAAAGAGCAAAGCATTGAGGAATGGTTTCCAGCAGAAGTTCAGTACTGGTGCACTCCCTGCTGAGGAGTTTGAAAATGTGACCCAGCAGGAGGCAAACCAAATGCCTTTGCTGTTTTCCAGAGCAGGTGGTTAAGCAAGCCACTGGAAATCTGCCTGTGCAACCTCAGCAGGCATGTGACAGAGCCTTCCTGCAGCAAAGCTGAAATATGGATGCGACAACCTGTGTGCAAAGACTCCTCTTTTGCCTCCAGAAGCAGACAACTCTTGGATCAGACCTTTGTCAACCAATAAACTAAATTATCTTGTTCTTCTCTTTGTCTAAATGCAAACTGACCATGAGGCAGCCTGGCATATGTCAAAACACTTCTGTTGTGTCAGCTTGTTCAGTAAACTAAAAATTCCATACAAACATGTGCCAGAGACCTAATTTTATCCTATTTGGTGTTTATGACTTAAAGGGCTGCAAAGGATTTTCTCCAGATCCTGGCAGAAATTTGATCTTGTCAATGGAGCTTTGGACTAGACCAGATTTATCACTTTTTGCAGGGAAAGGGTTGTCTTATTTAAGAAAACACCAAGGTGGGTAGAGTGGCTGACACACTGGAAGGTTGTGCTGCCATTCGGTGAAACATGGGCAGGGAGAAATGGAAAGAAGTTCAATAAGGGCAGGGGGAGAGTTTTGTACCTGGGAAAGAACAACCCCAGGGAGCAGGATAGGTTGGGGACTGAGCTGCTGGAGAGCAGTGAAGGGGAAAAGGACTTGGGGGTCCTGGTGGATGGGAAGGTGACCACAAGACAGCAATGTGCTCTGGTGGCCAGGAGGGGCAATGCCATCCTGGGGTGTATTAGAAGGACTGGTTAATAGGTTGAGAGAGGTTCTCCTACCCCTCTACTCTGCCCTGCTGTGACCGTATCTGGAGTACTGTGTCCAGTTCTGGGTCCCTCAGTTCAAGAAGGACCTCAAGGAACTGCTTAAGAGAATCCAGCACAGAGCCATAAAAATGCTGAAGGCAGTGGAAGATCTTCCTTAGAAAGAGAGCTTGAGGGAGTTTGGGCTGTGCTGCTGGGAGAGGAGGAGACTGAGAGGTGACCTCATTCATATAGATAAAAATGTGCCTGAGTGCCAGGGGGCTGAAGCCAGGCTCTGCTGGGTGATGCCCAGTGACAGGACAAGGGGCAGTGGGTGGATGTTGAGTCATAGGAAGTTCCCATGGAAACAGGAGAAGTTTTTCCCTTGTGACGGTGACAGAACACTGGAATAGGCTGCCCCGGGGGATTGTGGAGGTTTCCTCTCTGGAGATATTCAAACCTCATCTGGATGTGTTCCTGTGTGATCTGCTCTGGGTGATCCTTCTCTGGCAGGACTCTGGTTGGACTGGATGATCTTAGGTCCTTTCCAGCCCCTGACATTCTGTGATTCTGTGATCCCAAGAGAGCATATCTGAATAACTGCTTCAAGGCCCCACTCTATTAATTTTCTCTGTCAATGTTTGCCTGAACAGAGCATTCATAGACTGCTCTTCTGAACACCTGCTGTGTTTCCACAGTTGTCTGTATCTTGTGTTTTGTCTATCAATTTATGTTTATTTACAAGAATCTCAACTTTCTCAGTCAATAGAGACAAAATTCCTATGGGGGAAATTCAGTGGGTGGAGAGGTCTGGGAATTGAGAATACGAAATCTTCTAGCTTGTGTTCATCATAGCCTCTAACAGATTGACACATGCTCCCAACTTGGTGTCATCTGCAAACTTACTGATGGTGGACTCAATCCCCTCAACCAGATCCATTCCCATCTCTTAGGATGATCAGAGCACTGAAGCCAAAAAGATCTCAACCAGTAAAACATTGAGTGTGAGGTCATGCCTGTGCTGTGGGAATGAACCAAGACCTGTTTCCTAAGGAGCCTCTATCATAGAACCATGGCACTAAGTGCCCCATCCAGGCTTTTCTTCAACACCTTCAGGGAGGGCAACTCCACCACCTCCCTGGGCAGCCCATTCCAATGCCAATCACTCTCTCTGCCAACTTCCTCCTAACATCCAGCCTGAACCTGCCCTGGCACAGCCTGAGGCTGTGTTCTCTTGTTCTGTCCCTGGGTGCTTGGAAGCAGAGCCCAACCCCACCTGGCTACAACCTCCCTTCAGGTAGCTGTAGAGAGCAATGAGGTCTGCCCTGAGCCTCCTCTTCTGCAGGCTGCACACCCCCAGCTCCCTCAGCCTCTCCTCCCAGGGCTGTGCTCCAGGCCCCTCACCAGCCTTGGTGCCCTTCTCTGGACATGTTCATCCGGTAAACATACCCCAGAGTTCAGTCTGTGGCAGTGGTACTTTGTTATCAGGTGTGGACCTTCCTCAAACTTACGCAAGGAAGTTTTCGGGCTTAGTTCTGCTTTCATTTCACAAAAAGAACTCAACACAACCCACCCATGTCAGAAGCGTTAACAGGCAGACCCAATGTTCGAAAGCACTGAAATGGAAATTCCAGCCTGTGGGCCCCATCTGCAACACAGCTAGGTCTGATGACAGGAGACGTGTGAAACAGCCTCCAGTTCTGCAGTTTTTCTTGCCTAAAGCATCAGGGAAGCTGGGCCTAAGCACTGAGGGCAGCATTGGCAGCCAAAGGGACCTTGACAGGCTGCAGAAACGGACCAGTGCCAACTGCATGAGGTTCAACAAGCCACGGTGCAAGGTCCTACAGGTGGGCTGGGCCAGTGCCAGCCACAAATACAAACTGGGTTCAGAGTGGGTTGAG
>VWYK01112180.1:0-11872 GCA_013399775.1 Semnornis frantzii | reverse complement strand
TTTCCTAACAGAAGAATTTGTTTCGGGGTGGGAAAGGAGTGGTGGGGCTAAAGAGAAATACCATCTCCATGCCCCCTTTTGAAAAGCGAAAGCAGTAACATTGACCACGGCAAGTGGAACAAAAATTGCAACTTACATCATGGGGAAACAGTGACATTACATTAGCCCATATTACACAATGGTTGAGCAGTTGCTTTCACACACTAAGCTTTCAACTTTAACATTTTTTTCCCCTTAAGCTACACAATGGATTTTTTTGCTGAGTTGGAAAATATCAGGAGACAGGCAGAAAGCCTTCCTTTTGTTCCTTCATCCTGCTGAGCACCTCATCATGAAGATGTTTTCTCTTCTGTTCTGTTTTGCTTTCCCAACTTCCTTTCCTCTATTCACCCTCCACTACTTCCCCTCCTCCCAAATAAATGTGACTAATTAACAGCGTGACTTCTTTCCACCAAATTGTAAAACATGCTCCTTCAGCTTTATGAAGGTGATAACACTTCATCCTGGTTTGCTCTTGGCAAGGAGGCTTATAAGACTACCTTCTAAGTGCTTTGTTTCAAATGCCTGTTTTCTTAGGCCTCAGATTGTAAGACAAGTTGACTTTAGGAGTAACTTCATCTCTCTCTTTTGAGCTCTTTCACAGAAATACACCCAGCTCAAGTCAGTAGATAATAGAAATCCCAGAATGGAAACATATAAAAAAATTGTTTCCTGGGGTCAAAAAAGGACAGGAAAAGAGCCAACAATTACTTAAATAAACAGTATTCAGAGAAACAACAACAAAAAAGAAATACATGTCTGTACAAACAGAGTTCTGTATAAGGGAAGCAATGGTTTAAAGCAGCCCAGTAGTTCATTCCGCTGAAGTTCAGTACTGTTAGGGAAAGGAAACCAAAACCAAATAAAATTCAGCAGGCACTTACTCTCAGAAAAACATCTTTTTAAAACATTTTTCCCCCCTCTCCTTCTCACCTCATAAAAGACTCGGCTCTTACATAACACTCTTCATCCTAAGAGCAGTAATGACTGAAAGGCGAATATTTCCTGGGATTAAGGACTAGCTGAAGGTTAATGATTTTCTGCTGCATCTCAAACCAACAACTCTTTCTGACTTGCCAGTAAGTTTTCAAAAATAATCCCTACATATCAGTTGTTACTGCTTATTAAGTCTAAGAATAGAAGAGTGATAGAACGATTTGGTTTTGTACCATATAGTCACTTTTGAAGAAGCATGGCAGGAAAGGAAGTAGAGAGACGAATAAAGTCTTTAAACTCCAGGAGAAAGACACAACATGGACAATTCAGTATTTGCCTACTAATGTCTGCTACCTTCTGTCAACATGGCAAAAATCAACCATACTAGTAATCACTCCAGGCATTTCTGGCTTCTCAGAGAAACCAGAAGGCAACTGCAGGACAGAACTGACAAGTGAATTTGCCAGGCTGGAAGGAAATGCTTTGCCTTCATATACAGAATGCTCAAGGCAAAATCCAGGTTTGATCATAGGCAAATGATCTGTGAATTCAAAGTGCACAAAGCCATTTTACTCCCCAGCCCTGGCTCGGTTGGCAGACAAAGCCCTTCTCTGAGAGGTTCCTGGGTGGTAAAAACTAATATTCTTTTGCAGAATTCAGTGTGAAGGCAGGAGATAGGAGTCAGGACTCTGAGAAATCTATGAGAATGATGGGTCTGGCTCTTCTTGTGTCTCTGCATAAAGAAGGACAGGTAAGGACATGCTATTTATTTTCTTCATTCCTTTGGTCAGGGCCTCCTACATTTCCCTTTGTGATTTGGTATTAGAAACTGGCTTTCTGCCCACTAGATGGGTGAGGTGCTCTGAGACATTCTAACTGATACGATAGACCTGGAGTCTTCATTAAAGGAAGGAGCCCTAACTCTTGAACAGCTACTTTCATAAACAGAAAACCTATCAGCATACACATCAGGATCAACTGAGCCACTCAGTTGTATCTAATCTTCCTCCTAACTGTAATCACTTCTTGGAAATGTGAGTTCAAATGAGTGAGACACTCATTGTGGAGTAAGAAGAGGTACACTTGTGCCTCCAGTTTGCTGTGGAAGCACAGCGAATTGTGACCAATGTTATGAGGCCTTGGGGATGAAATTAATGTCCTGCAGAAGATCAGTAAAAATCTGTACATCCACAGCATTTAAATCCTCAAAATGTGACTTGGCAGACTGTTTTGTTCTGGCTGTATAAGCAGAGACTGTCTTTGATCTACTAGAAAAACCCAGTGCACTCTGAATGAACAGTGAATGGTTCAAGAAAAAGTCTCCCTTGACTGTAGTACTTAGAATGACCATATTTTTAAAAAATGATTCATGACACCATCTAGAAGTAAAGAAATGAAGCAGTAAAAGTAATAAGAATACTTCAGTCAGAGAAAGACAATATTTAGATGTGTATTTTTCTACATCTACATCTATATCCATATCTGTATCTCTGTCTCCAGACATGCACATATACACTACACACATCACCATATTCTATTTCTTTCAATTTTTTAGTATATTTTATTTTATTATTGTTCCTTCAAATATTTTTGAGTCTGTCCATCCTCTAACAAAATAATTCTTGAGGCAACTAGCAGCAGCTATTACCTTCCTCAGGGCTTCTCTGCCTAGCATGTATTTTTGAATAAGGGTACTTTCACAGTCAGGAAAGAGATGTCTAGCACTCCCAGATCATAATTCTCACATCGTCCAGAAATGAAGACAAGGTTTTTGGGCTAACTGCTTTGCTCTAACAGCCCCATCTTGGAAAATGGAATTGTCATATTTGTACTTCTTGTGGTGTCGGGGATACATCCCTGAACATTAGCACATGAATTATTGCCTCCAAAAACAGAAATAGCAGCAGAAACAGCAATGGGATTGGTTGCACTAGGAATCAAGTGACAAGTTTGTTATGGAGATGATAAACAGCCCTTCAGAGAGTACACAGTACTCCAAAGACAGTAGAATCAGCATTTCAGATTCAATGGCTTGAGAAGAAAAATCTTGCATAACTGAGAATAACTGCTAAGTTCAGTGGTGGGTAGAAGTCAAAGCCGTTTGGATTTCTTTTTCTTTTTGAGTTCTTTGACAGCACTCAGAACTATTTATTTAAATTGTTGATCTTGTGGGGTTGATTTTCAATGTTACTACTACAGAAACATTGTTGATTTATAAAGTGTCGTCTAAACATGAGAGCAGAGTTAGTAGGTGATCTAAAGGACGCTTGCATAGCAGAGTGATGAAAATGAAGCTAAGTCACATCAGGATCAGCCTGAAAGGTGTACTAACAACTAACCAAATGTTAATATTATTTATATGACTCATTCAGCCATTGCACCATGAGTTGACAGTGAAGAATCATGTACTAACAGAATATAAAGTCATGGGATGGGATTGAAATTACCTTTTCCAGAATTTTATCCAAGAGCTAAATGAGACTGAAGCACAAATATTTAGTTCAGAAATCCAGTTCCTCATTGCTGGGGAGGCACCTAGCATCATTCGGCTTCTGAAATGTGGATCACAAAGTTCTCTGAACTTCCTCCATTGCCACAGGAACTGTATGATCCTGGGGACAGGCACTTGCCACCAGACCAAGCTCAGTTTGCTCTGGAGATACCTATGCTCTGCCTGAGTACCCTGTTGGAGTTAAACTTCTGGTGTGTCTCGATCATGCTTAATGCATCCCAAGAGCATGGAGTTCCTTACAAAGCATGCTAGTTGTAGTGGAGAACGTGGCTGCTTGTCTCACTGAGCACAGAAAAATGGACAAAAAAGGAAAGCCCAGAAGGATGAAACATATGATTTGCAGCTATAATAGTTTGCTGACAACTGGCAGCAAAAAAAGTGAAAGGAATGATCCTCTCATCTGGGAAGTTAGAAAATATGGGGAGGAAAGTAAACTTACTCTTACATTGTGTCCCCAGAGGAGAGTCCAGATGAAGATGATATCATTCTTGCAAGCAGTATGCAGCCAATAGTCTGTGGTGGTCAAGCTGATAGTCAAATATATGTTTAAAAAGATTCTAGTTTAAGGACAGAGAAACCTGCTTTGTTAGAAATAAAACCTAGCTTATCCAAACCAGAAACAGAAACAAACTCAATGACTGCTGTGAAGTTCAGATGGCAAGTTACAGAAAATGAGAATGTGGTGAAACAAAGCCTACTGGGGATAGTTTGTCACTAAGTTAATCATGAGCCAGCAATGTGCTCTCATAGCAAAAAAGGCAAATGGTATCAAGAGTGTGACCAGCAGATTGAGGGAGGTTGTCCTCCTCCTCTACTCTGCTCTAGTGGGGCCACAGGTGGGGTACTGCGTCTAGTTCTAGGCTCTCCAGTTCAAGAGAGACAAAGAAATAATAGAGGGAGTCCAGCTGAGGGTTACAAAGATAATTAGGGGACTGGAGCATATCTCTTATTAGGAAAGGCTGAGAGGCCTGGGTCTGTTTATCCTGGAGAAGACAAGACTGAGGGGCATCTTCTTTTTGCTAATAAATACNAATGGTATCAAGAGTGTGACCAGCAGATTGAGGGAGGTTGTCCTCCTCCTCTACTCTGCTCTAGTGGGGCCACAGGTGGGGTACTGCGTCTAGTTCTAGGCTCTCCAGTTCAAGAGAGACAAAGAAATAATAGAGGGAGTCCAGCTGAGGGTTACAAAGATAATTAGGGGACTGGAGCATATCTCTTATTAGGAAAGGCTGAGAGGCCTGGGTCTGTTTATCCTGGAGAAGACAAGACTGAGGGGCATCTTCTTTTTGCTAATAAATACCTAAAGGGCAGATGTCAAGAGGATGGGGCTAGTCTACTTTCAGTGGTACCCTGTGATAGGGCAAGGAAAAATGGGCACAAACTGGAACACAGGAAGTTCTGCCTAAATGTAAGGGAAAACTTCTTTACTTTGAGGATGACAGAGCACTGGAACAGACTGCTCAAAGAGGTTGTGAAGTCTCCTTCTCTGGAGGCATTCCAAACCTGTCTTGACACACTTCTGTGCAACTCGATCGAGGCAAACCTGCTTTAGTGGGAGGATTGGACTCGATGATCTCTAGAAGTCCCTTCCAACTTCTACCACTCTGCAATTTTGTAATCTGTGACTATATTATTGTCATGAAAATTCAAGAATGAAAGTTTTATGTAAGAAGCAAATTAGGTCTGACCTTGCAGAATCTCACAAACAACTAAGGATTAGCATTAGGAGAGACTATTTTGGGTCACAGAGGGTCTTCAACTGTGAGATATTTCCCATTTTTCTATTTCTCTTTTTCTCTTGATACTTTCTGATCCTCAGCTGCAATGCAGAGAGCCTGACATGGCAGTAAGGTCAGCCTCAGCAGGTAAGATCAAAGTCTGAAGGCAGAGGCAGCCACACACTGTGCTCTCTGGCCAAGCCTTTTTCATTAGTGGAGGCACAATCCAGTGACTACTGCAATTCTTAGCACATGTGCTGTGGTATGATTAAATGTCTCCACATCAGTTTTTGCAGAAACACAATCATGATCTCTGCTTCGTACTCTGTCCTGTCATCTTTTCTGTGATGGCAAGTAACAAAAAGGAAAAGTGTGTGTGTGTGTAGCTAGAGAATCCCATATTTTACAGTAGGTGGATGGGGTCACGGTGCGTGTGCATGACCCGAGTGGCAGTGTATGCCTGGAGCAATGTGCACTTACAATTAGTTGAATTTCACTGTGTTGGAGATGGAAGCTGACAGGCCACCACACAAAACCTCCCTGCAGCCAGACTCATGCTGAGACCCAGAGCGGAAAAGGATTTTAACTGAAAGCCTTTGAAGGCTTTAAATATGGAGGCAGTGAATTCATGCACTGTTTACCTTTTCAGGCCTGGCTTTGACTCTGTCTTTCATTTTGTTTTAATGAACTAGGTGGTCTCGTGTAATTCCCAATTACTGAAAAACCCATATCTCCTAAACCCTGTAGCTTAGAAGTTATGAATATTCACCGAGGCTCATTCAAATTCTGAGGTGACAATACTGCTGTATTTAGACAAAAGCAACTCAGAACAGGTGTATCCTCACAGAACTGCCTGTTACAGGGACATAACAGCACAATTTTTGCAAAATCATGGCAAACAGGAGAGATACCAGAGGACTGGAGGAAAACCAATGTCAGTCTAATCTTCACAAAGGGCAAGAAAAAGGTTCCATGAAAATATAAACCAGTCAGGCTCACCTCCATCCCTGGAAAAACAATGAAGTGGCTCATTCTGGAGGTTATCTTTAGGCATTTGGAAGAGAAGAAGGTTATCAGGAGTACTCAGCATGCATTTGCCAAGGGGAAATTGTGCTTGACTAATTCGATAGCTTTCTATGGTGCTGTAACTGAATGGGTAGATGCAGGGAGACCAGTGGATGCAGTCTACCTTGACCTTAGCAAGGCTTTTGACACTGTCTCCCATAACATCCTTGTGAGCAAACTCAGGAAGTGTGGGGCAGAAGAGCAGACAGTGAGATGGAGCTGGTTGCACAGTAGAGTGCAAGCTCAGGAAGCGTGGAGTAGAAGAGCAGACAGTGAGAGGAACTGGTTGCACAGTAGAGTGCAAAGAGTGGTGATCAATAGTGCCAAGTCCAGTTGGACAGCTGTAACTAGTGAAGTCCCCCAAGGATCGGTGCTGGTTCTGGTTCTGTTCAACTCTTCATCAATGACATTGATGAGGGGACAGACAGACAGACAGTCTGCTCAGCAAATTTGCTGATGATGCCAAACTGGGAGACTTGGACAGACTGAAGTGCTGGGCAAAGAGAAACGTAATGAGGTTCAACAAGGATAAGTGCAGAGTCCTGCACCTGGGAAGGAACAATAATCTGCGTGAGCACAGACTGGGAGGTGATCTGCTGGAAAGCAACCCTGTTGAGAAGGACCTGGGAGTCCTGGTGGACAACAGTTATCCATGGACAACAATGTGCCCTTGTGGCCAAGAAGGCCAATGGGATCCTGGGGTGCATTAAGAGGAGCGCGTCCAGCAGATCAAGGGAGGTTCTCCTCCCCCTCTGCTCTGCTCTGGTGAGGCCCCACCTGAAATACTGCATACAGTTCTGGGCTCCCCAATTCAAGAGAGACAGGGATCTACTTGAGAGTCCAATGGAGGGCTACAAGGATGATTGAGGACGTGGAGCACTACCTTATGAGGAGAGGCTGAGAGACATGGGGCTTTTTAGTTTGGAGAGGAGAAGACTGAGAGGAGATTTAATAATAAATATCTGAGGGCTGGGTGTCAAGAAGGAAGGGACAAACTTTACTCACTTGTGCCCTGTGGTAGGACAAGGGGCAATGGATGTAAGCTACAGCACAGGAAATTCCACCTCAACATGAGAAAGAACTTCTCTACTGTAAAGGTCGTGGAACACTGCAACAGGCTCCCCAGAGAGGCTGTGGAGTCTCCTTCCTGGAGACTTTCAAGACCTGTCTGCATGTGTTCCTGTGTGACCTGCAATAGATTCTGTGGTCCTGCTCTGGCAGGAGAGTCAGACTCAAAGATCTCCAGAGGTCCCTTTCAACCCCTAACATCCTGTGATCCTCTGAACAAGCATTTGCTAGTGGCTCTACTGTGGTACTAAACTGAATGGACCAGAGGTCTGAGCCACTGTGAAAATGTTTGTGTTTCCAACTGAAATGTCATTCTTCCATTTGGAGGTTATTTTTTCCAGTATCGATCTAATCTCTGGAAAGATCAAATTATTCAGAGGAATGTCAGAGACCTCATGGGTGCAATTCACCTCTGGATAATGTTTCTACCTGCCCTTGAACATATTGTTCTGATTTGTATTGTAAGAGATTCAGGACTATCATATAACATACATGCACGTTTCTGTTTACCAATTGATCCTATAAGAATGACATTCCTCTCAATATAATTCTTTACTCTTTGGTGAATCACAACTTTATAACCTACACCATACTGTGGAGATGGGCTTATCCCACAAATTCTCTAGCCTAGGTCTGCCCTTTCTCTTCCTTTTCCATGTCAGGACATTCACCCCAGCTCTTCATTCATGGCAGTACAATTCACCTTGCACCTACTTTACTGTCAGACCTCTGAGCAAAATGAAATTAAATTGGATTAAACAAAGAGAAGATCCTAGGGAGTATGAAACTTCAGTGAAAGCCCAGCTAGTTCATTTGTTGCAACATACATCTCTCACTTGCAGTCCTTTAAGTGTTTGCCCTTCATCTTTTTCCCTAAAGACTGAATCATGGGATTGGTGCCTGTCAGATGTTAGATCATCACCTCTTCCTATGGCTTTCCAAATAATTTCAGCTAATGGGAAGGCAACAAATCCATTTTATATTTTGGAGGTATCCTGAATATATCCGATCTACAATGGAAATAATTGTGCACAGATTTTCTAGTGGTCAGTCTTCATTAATTTCCAGAGTGAAGTTTCTCAAAGTTTCCAGATGCTTTCTTTTCTGGATAGCAATATGGGGGTTCACCAATAAAAATTGAAAAGGAAATCCTTACATGCAGACACATCACTTATTTCTCTCTAGATTTAGAGAAACAGAGCTAGGAAGGCATCACATGAGAGAGCATCATATCCTTTTCTTCCCCACCTTGCTTTTCCTCGTGCCCTGTCTGCCAAGTAACAGTGATGCTTGATGTGGATGCTAAAAAGGACATTTGTTTATATGTGAAAGAGGAACATGCACTTCAAAGAATTAGTTGCACCAGGCATAAATTGCAAAACCCGAGTTCTTCCTAATCTTTTAAGGCTTCTTTTCTTTCCCAAGCACCTATGTCTCATAGCTGCAATATCACACTCATGACTCATGAAATGTGAATTCAGGAGCAGCTCATTCAGATATCAGGAAATCAACTTGCAGTATGGATCCTTCCACATGGAGAGTGCCTGATGGGACCTCATCCTTTTATCGTTCTCTGTGTGTCCTTGAAAGGGGAAACAGATAGTCGCAAGTTGCATTTCCCACTCTGTGAAGCTTCATTTTACAGATTTTCCATCAGGTCTGACCTCCTTCACCACTTTCCTTCTTGTCTGCAGTAGCAGGCACAGATTTCCCTTGTAGAAAGCCTCAGTGGTCAGTAACATCTGGGCAGACTTTTGACCACCTTTTGGTGCACGATCATCCTGATATCTCTGATGTCCCATGGCAAAATTGCTGTTACAGGGGGGCACCTGAGGGAGACAAGGAGTCCATGACTTAAAGTATAATGGAAATTCCCCTTCATAATATCCTCTTCATAATACATTAATTCCTGATAATATGGGAGGTGTCAGCTGCTCAGAGAAATATAAATAAAATTAATGATTAAAACTGTCCTTTTCAGAGAATTAGTTTTTATTAAACTCTTGAAGTTAATTGTTATTACTTCCTTTATTGTTTTAGCATTTTACATTCAACTCAAGCCTGGGGACTAGGCTTGCTAGCCTGATGGGTCCTTATAGAATCTCATGCTTGTATGGACATTCTCCCATGCGGCTGCCAACAAACAATGATATCCACTTGCAGTGCACTGTGGGCCCGGAACCTTACTACCTCAAACCCTCCCCAAGAAGCCTATGTTCACAAGAGGTTTTTACCGCTTCAGAGGACTCCCCTTTGCCCAAAGTCTTTTGTTCGTTCAAAGAACAGATGTGGTACAGGCAACAACAGTGTAGTTTTCCCCCAGAGCTGCCCAGCACTCACCTGGAGGTAGCAGCTGAACAAGAGGAGGAGGTGGTTCAGCCCTACTGCTTTTTCTATTCTTCAGCCTTTTAGATGAGCTGTCCTCAAAAAAGTACCAATTACTGCCACTTGTAGCAATGGCCTTGATGATGGGGAGAGCTGTCAGCTGGAAAGTGGACTGACACAACCAGTTCATTTCACATAGGTCAGCAAACAGCCATCAGATTAAAATGATTTTTGTTCACTATCGACCTGGGCTCAATTGGAACCGGTGACCCGGAGATGAAAGGCTCAGAAAGAAGGGTTTCTATTTTGTGTATGGTCACACATCACTTCTGTCTCCACCTCACTCATTTTCTTGTCCAAAACTCTTTCTTTTCTTTTTCTTTTCTCCACCCCAAAAATTATAAATCCATCCTCTGCTCTTTTAATTGCAATGCACCATATGGGGATCTGTTGAGGTTTTGTTAAGGCTTCAGTAATCTATTAGTCATTCTCTCCTTTGTGGTGCAAAAGATCTATCCTTCAAGAGCCACGTATTGATTTCAGCATTTCTGCAGCTTGTTTGAGTTTGGAGGGCACTTTTTGAAGTAAAGCAAAGCGTGGTTTGAAAGTAACAATGATAGCAAACTAGCATGAACAGTATCAGGAATGATCTTATAGAGAATTCAGCATGAAAACAATGCAAGGAAAAGTTGAATGGGGAAGGAAATACACTGGTAGCATAGATCTCCTTATTTTGGGGAATAAAATAATGTTCTCTCAAGTCTGGAATTTCTCTATCCATTTTTTAAAACATGATTAACTCTTTAGTTCTATCACAGCCTTCACTTTCATGTGTTGTTCCCTAGCATCTTCCTACAACACACAAATGAAGCTTCTTGCCTTCGCTTTTTTCATTAGGAAAAAGGACACGCACTAGGAAATGCATACATTTAACAAAGGTTTTAGTGCTAATATATTGTTCCAGACCTTCCCCATTTATTCTCTGTTTGAGAGAACTTGCTTCTCATCCAGGTTTGTGTTTAAGTCTCACTGTAGTAACAGGAGTTTCTTTTTGGCATACAGATAATTTTTTCTTCCTATGTCAGGGACAAAGAAGAAGAAATGAAGAAAAAAAAAGGCATTTGGAAAAAAATAATTAGAGCTTATAAAAATAATACCAATAAACATATGGGACTCTTTAGTTGCTCTCACTACCATGATCATGACATTAACATCCATTTTTTTAAGAATGGCAAAGCACATTTACATAAAAATGCTACATTCTCTCATCTACTAAATGAATAGTGCAAATATGGTAGCCCACTACTTAAATCAATGTAATTTTAAGGCATTCAGAACAAGGCATTTTCCTAGGACCATATTCCCCTGCAAAATTCATTATCTGTGATAAACTATTCATTTTGATTAAACCTGTAATCTGTCCCCTAAAACACACTGGTTATTATCATCCTTGCTACAGTTGAGCAGTATCATCATCATCCTCACCACTGTCATTACCATATGAATCACTGGTAATAACTGATTTTGTTGGGATAATTACTTCTTTGTCATATCTGCTGTTGCATTTCCAACACATGGGTGATGGTTGAAGACCAGGAATGGGCAGCAGTTAATTCCTCCAGACACTTTCATTTAGCCCACACAAGCCTGTAGGCATCAGTCATTATTCTGAACCTTTTACCTTTACAGACAGCTGGAGCTGACTAACAATGGTCTTCGGAGTAAGAATTCTCAATCATTTTTTGAGACTGAGCCCTTTTCATTCAGGTGGTAAGAATGAAAGTATAGACTCCAGAAAAATAATCCCGGAAGGCACACTTGGTGGTCAGCAAGTCCATAGCACTGCACTCAGACACGATCAGCTCTACCTATATGATAAACTCCCTCCCTGAGAGATACTTTCTAACTGCTTCTTTAAGACCTTCAGTGAGACAGATCCTGCAACTGCCTCCAGTGACTCAGTCAGATACTTCATGATTGTCAGAAAGCTTTTCTAATTTCTGAATGAGCTCCTGAGTTGCAGATTCAAAGAAGTTATTCTCTTCTTTATTGGCAGGTTTTCATATTTTTGAAGGCTATCACTCTGGTGTCCCTCAGACTTTCCTGAATGTGGCCACTGCAAGTTGTTCAGCCTTCTCTCATCTTCTTTGGGTTTCATTCAATTTCTGTGCAACTCGTTTCAGCGTTGATACTCAAATTCGCACTGGGC
>VWYK01112178.1:0-11796 GCA_013399775.1 Semnornis frantzii | reverse complement strand
AACAGGCTGCCCAGAAAAGTGGTGCAGTTCTCATTCCTGAAAGTGTGCCAAAAAATCCTGTATATGTGGTGCTGAGGGACATGGCTTACCAGTGACTTGGCACTGTTGGGTTAACAGGTGGACATCTTGGAGGTCTTTTTCACACTTAATGATTGTGTGGATCTGTGAAATCTGATTTATTGTGTGTTTCTCAACTTCATTGCATGGTGGTCAGGAGTAGTTTAGTGTTGAAGGAAAAGCTTAGTAGTTTAGTGGCTGAAGAAAAAGTTTGGTAATACATTTGATTTCTGTAAGAGATTCTGGCTCTAGATTCCAGTATTGCTTAAGGATTTTTATGGGCTTAATGTGACTCTTCCACCATGTCCTTCTTTAAGCTTAGAAATACTCTACAATGAAAATATAGCTTGGCATAAGATTTGTTTAAAAAAAAAAACCAAAACCAAACAAACTTGGATTTACCTTGTATTTCTCCATGAGAAGATGCATGTGAAGTTTGACTTTGCACTGCTTTACACCTTGAGCAGTAATGCTGGATACTGGTGGAAAGAGACAGGTCCTGCATATAAATGAGACTGCTGTGAGGCCACACATCATAGTCTTGTCCTCTTAATCTTTCAGTAAACAGTGTTTGAGTGCAAATGAGAAGAATGTTTAATAACATGGGAGGCACTCTGAGTATGTCACACAAGTAATCAGCAATAATACTTCAGGATATGTTCTTGAATCATAGAATCAAGCAGGCTGGAAGAGACCTCCAAGCTCATCCAGCCCAACCTAGCACCCAGCCCTAGCCAATCAACCAGAACATGGCACTAAGTGCCTCACCCAGGCTTTGCTTCAGCACCTCCAGGGATGGTGACTCCACCACTTCCCTGGGCAACCCATTCCAATGCCAATCACTCTCTCTGGCAAGAACTTCCTCCTAACATCCAGCCTAGACCTGCCTTGGCACAGCTTGAGACTGTGCCCCCTCCTTCTGTTGCTGATTGCCTGGGAGAAGAGACTGACCCCCCACCTGGCTGCAACCTCCCTTCAGGTAGTTGTAGAGAGCAATGAGGTCTGCCCTGAGCCTCCTCTTCTGCAGACTCCACATCCCCAGCTCCTTCAGGCTCTCCTCCCAGGGCTGTGCTCCAGGCCCCTCCCCAGCCTTGCTGCCCTTCTCTGGGCACCTTCCAGCACCTCAGCATCTCTCTTGAATTGAGTGGCCCAGAACTGGACACAGCACTCAAGGTGTGGCCCGAGCAGTGCTGAGCACAGGGGCAGAATAACCTCCCTGCTCCTGCTGGCCTCTCTGTTCCTGATCCAGGCCAGGATGCTATTGGCTCTCCTGACCACCTGGGCATACTGCTGGCTCATGTTCAGCTACTATCTACCAGTACCCCCAGGTCCCTTTGAGGGATCCCTTCTCTTTGGGTGAGATTTCCTAGGCTTCTTGTTTGGCTTAACCTCCATACACTAATGCAAGGAATAACAGAATCACAGAATTGTTTCAGTTGGAAATGACCTCCAAGACCATTGAGTCCAACCATCCACCTAAGACCACCGTGGTCATTAAATCATGTTCCCAGGTGCCACATCCAGATGTTTCTTGAGCACTTCTAGGAAGAGCGACTCCACCACCTCCCTGGGCAGCCTGTACCAATCCACGACCACTCTTGCAGCAAAGAAATTTTTTCTAATCTCCAGCCTCCCCTGGCACAATTTCAGGCCATTTCTTATTCTCCTTAGCACCAGGTGATAGAGTAAGAAACTGACCTCCACCTCTCTGCAACCTCTTTTCAGGGAGCTGTAGAGAGCAATGAGGTCTCCTCTAGCCTAAACAAGTAGCTCAGCTGCTCTTCATGAGACTTGCTCTCCAGATGGCTAAACCAGGTAGCAAACAGCAGGCTCCCTCCCCTCAAACCCTTGAAATACTTTGGTACTACTGGCTTTACTAATGCAACAGAATGTCTGTGGGAAGTTCTCCGTGGAGAGTTAACTCCATAGTAACAGGATGAAGTTTTGTGATTTCTTTTTTTTTTTTCTTTACTTCAAACTCAGCTAATTAAAACAGCAGGGAATCTCCTGAAAATTCTTGCCCAATTTTGTTCTTGTAAATGACCTTCTATATTTGGAATGTTAAAAAAAAAAAAAAAAAAGGAGGCAAGCAAGATGCTTAAATTAATATTTTATTACTGTTGGGAAGGAAGAGTACAATTATGCCATGCTTTCTGTTCCCAAGTCATCCGTTTACTCTGTGGTGCTGCTCACTTCCCCTGTAGCAAGACACACTGGTGTGGGATTCAAGTAAAAAAAAAAAACAATATAAAAAACTCCATGACTGCTGGCTTGTGAAACATCAACTGTGTGATCAGATTTATCATCAGAGGAAAGCAAGGGCTACTTTCAGCCTTTTTTATTCCAGCCAAATCAGTGCAGTGCTGCCCAGCAGAGGAGCCACTGTGCAGGAAGAGCTCAGATGTTCTCAGCAAGTCAAGGTTTCTGTTGTGAATCTTTCATTGAGAAAATACATGGGGGAAATAAAAACTTGTGTGTGGCTCTGAGGGTCAAGATGTGGTCAGGAATCATAGAATCAGTTAGGGTTGGAAGGGACCACAAGGATCATCTATTCCAACCCCCTTGCCATGGCCAGGGACACCCTACCCTAGATCAGGCTGCCCAGAGCCTCATCCAGCCTGGCCTTAAACAGCTCCAGGGATGGGGCCTCAACCCCCTCCCTGGGCAACCCCTGCCAGGCTCTCACCACTCTTATGCTGAAGAACTTCCTCCTCACCACCAGTCTGAATCTCCTCATCTCCAGCTTTGCTCCATTCCCCCCAGTCGTGTCACTGCCTGATAGCCTAACAAGTCCCTCTCCAGCAGGGCCACTTCAGATACTGGAAGGCCACAAGAAGGTCACTTTGGAGCCTTGGAATCACATGAGGAAAGTGGAGTTCTGCACAGGAAAAGGTGGGATCAGTTTTGAAGGAGCTCTGTAGCCAGTACACTCACCAGGGTGAAAGAACCAAAGAGGACCTGGAAGGACACTTTTTCAGAAGCAGGGAAAGAAATCAGGAGATGAGAGAGAGAACAGACTGATTCCTGAGTAAGAATCTCCATTATCTCTAGTGCTGATCCTACTAAGAGGCTTAGCTGCTTTTGATTTATCTTTAAAATAGGTGGTAAGGATTTCTTACTATTGTTATTTTCCCTTCTTTCACATTATTGTGCCCATCCTGGAAGATGAAGTGGAAAGGTGTACTGCAACCTGATGAGTCATGTCCCTTAACATTGGAAATAGTTCATTTTGAAATGTCAGGCAAAATCTCTTGCATTCTTCAGACAAAATGGTTTATCTGGTATGACCTGAGTTTCCACTGCCTACAGATTTTTGGAAAACAATAATTACTCAATGTTTAACCACTCAGATTTCTGCTGCTCCAACACTGACTTGAGGACTTCCTAAGGCAGCAGTTACAGGCCGAACCAACAAGCTGTAGTAACAATCTGTGGCTGATTTACTAGGCTGTGATGAGCACAGAGCATGCATGTGCTTATCTGTAGAAAATCCATCCACAAATTTCCTTTTCTAGAAGCAGGTGAAAGTAAATAGGTTGTCAGAAAAGATAGAAGGTGACCATGAAAACCCCTAACCTGTGGCACTGCATAATTAGGCACTTCCCCCTGGCCTCTTCGAATTGAGATGTGGTTGTGTATGTGTTTGGAGTTAGCTTGATGATTAAATATTTGGGCAAGGCTGAACACAGTTGGGTTTGGAGTTCCAGTTCTTGTTCTTTCTGAATTGCATTCTTGTTCTGAGTGACTGCAGCTTGCTCCCATTTAGAGTTCTTTGCCTTTTTATTTCGAATTGGGATGTTGTCCTAGGCTCTTCACTTGGGCAGAACAGCCTACAAGTGTGTAAGCAAAAAGTGATTTTTGATGACCACAGGAATTAATATTAATTGACAGATATGTGAGATGGAAAACTCATCCTCAGGCTATGGCTGTGGAGAAAAGAAGGGGGAAAACAATTAAAAAAAAAAATCCTAATGGAGAATGGAGCAATTGAATTTTTTGGGGGTCTTACTTCAGATGATGAGTTTATTTCCTTCCTTATGTGCATGTGGAACAGAGATCAGTAAAAGGACAGGTTATTTATGGGTAGAAAATGGTAAGTAATTTAGAGCAATCTGCTAGCCTCCTTCTTGAGCTCTGGTCAGATTTCTGACTCAGTTGGTTGATCCAACTTTGGAGACTGCCTTGCGGCGTATGTGGGAGATCAGTGCACCATCAAATTCATCTTCCTTGCTATAAAGGAAGGAGGAAATGATTGCTGTTGCCATAAACAGATTCTAGCAAGCACTAACAGAATTGTTGATGTTAGTCATACCAGACTGCTCTTAAGAAGGCTTCAAGGAAACCTTATAGTAGCCTTCCAATATCTGAAGGGGGCCTATAGGAAGGTTGGGGAGGGACTATTGACAAGGTCTTGTAATGACAGGACAAGGGGAATGGGTTTGAAGTGGCAGAGGGAAGATTGAGACTGGATGTTAGGAGGAAGTTCTTGACAGTGAGGGTGGTGAGACACTGGCACAGGTTGCCCAGGGAGGTTGTGGCTGCTCCCTCCCTGGGGGGGGTCAAGGGCAGGTTGTGTGAGGCCTTGAGTGACCTGTGCTAGTGGGAGGTGTCCCTGCCTATGGCAGGGGGCTGGAACTGGATGATCCTTGAAGTCCCTTCCAACCTTACCATTTTATGATTAAGTCAGGGTTTGCTTTTGGATTTTCACCTCAAGTTCTGATTCTTCCTCTTAGCTAAGTAGTAAAGGCCCAAACAGAGTTGGGATTTTTTCCCTCCTCGTGTTTTCAGTGAAGACCTTAACTATTCATTCAAGACAACTGTGATACCACTACAAAACTACTTTTTCTCTTAACTGACACTAGTATGCATTTAAAGCTTTTGTGTGTGTCTAACTTTGCTCCTCCCCTGGAGGTGTTCAAGGCCAGGTTGGAGGAGGCCTCGAGTGACCTGTACTAGTGGGAGGTGTGCCTGCCTGTGGCAGGGGCTTGGAACCAGATGATCTCTGAGGTCTCTTCCAACCTTACCATTCTATGAATTTTGGCTGTGCAACCCTTTTAATGATCAAGGTATAAATGATGTAAACAGGTTCATTACTGAGCAAAAACTTAGGTAAAAGTGCACCAAGAATTGTTTTAAATATGCACATTCTTACCCAGAGTACTTTGAGACATGCATCTGAAGTCTGTTTGTGTAGTTTCTGTAGAATATGGAACAACTTGGCTAAGGTTTCCTTTCCTTGTGAAGATGCTTTTCTGGAGCATCCTCACAAAGAGTTTAGAGGCTTTTTCTCACAACCTCAGGGACATTGTGTCGTTGAACATCCTCCTGTGCACCATAGCCCAAGAAAGCTTTGCTGCTCTGAGAAACTTCCTGGTTTCTGCTTGCCATCCTCACCTCTCACAAGGTGAAAACTTGGTCATGATTCCTTTACTGACACCACTGTAGGAAACTCTGCTGGTTTGAGGCTGATTGGAGTATTTTTAGTGAGAGAAATTAAATCCTTAGCTGTGAGAGGAAAGAAAAAAAAAACCCAACAGTAACCTATATCACTCATTCTTCTGCTGAGAAGCACAACTGGTCAAAATATAGCTAAGGCACTCACTTCTCAGTTCTCAGTTGTCGTTGTGCTCCCTCACTCTGGTGGTCTGTGGTTGCTTCTACCTTAACTCTAATCCAACCTAACTCTTTATTTCCTCTAACCTCCTTCTTGTCTTTTTGACATCTCACCTCAGGTCTTTCCAGATTTATCATGTGAGAGATATGGGGATTGATCTGTTTATTGCTGAAGAGAAGGAAAGAGAGAGGGAGGGAGGAGAAGGTTTGGGTCAGGAGCCTCCTGGCAATCTGATTTTCTTTTTTTGGAGGGATTTTGTGTTTCTGTATTACTTTTAACTTGTTGATAACTGTATATTGTGTATCTATATATGCTTGTAAATTATGCTAAGCTGTAAATATAGCTTCACTTCCACCCAGAGGAGTCTAGTCTGGGTGATTTCATTGTGTGGAGGGGTGGGTAACTCCCAAACCACTGCAGAAACTGAGTGAGTACATTCCACCTGAAAAATCATTTCCAACTCTTGAAGTTACTCTCTGCCTTCTAGAAGAAAACATGTTATGTAAGGGCTTGACTGTTTCACAGAATCGTGGAATGGTAAGAGTTAGAAGGGACTCTGGAGATCATCAAGTGCAAAATCCTCCTGTCAAGACAGGGTCACCTGGAGAAGGTCACACAGGAACACCACCAGCTGGGTTTTTAATGTCTCCAGAGATGGAGACCACCACATCTCTGGGAAGTCTACTGCAGGGCTTCATCACCTTTTAAATTGAAGATGTTCCTCCTGAAGTTTAGGTAGAACTTATCTTCAATTTTGTGCCGCTTACTCCTTGTCCTGTTACTGAAAAAAAACCTAGTCCCATCCTCCTGACTTCCACTCTTGGAGTACTCATAAGCATTGATGAGATCCGCCCCCAGGCTGCTCTTTCCCAGACTAAACAGCCCAAATTCTCTCAGCCTTTCCTCATCAGAGAGATGTTTGAGTCCCCTCAGTGTCTTTGTAGCCCCTTGCTGTACCCTCTCCAGCAAGTCCCTGTCTCTCTTGAGCTGGGGAGCCCAGAACTGGACACAATACTCTAGATGCAGCCTCACCAGGGCAGAGTAGAGGGGGTGGACAACCTCCCTTGCCCTTCTTGATGCACCCCAGGCCACAAGGGCACATTGCCAGCTCTTAGTCATTCTGACCAAAGTTATTGATCAGGATAACTTTTATTTTTAATGAAAATTACTACTTTTTTAAATAATGGTTACTGTGCAGGGTATTTCCCTGCTGTTTCTTTAGGGAATGGCATGCCCAATGCAGCATGTGCCAAAACCTGACCTGCTGTGTTACTTCAGAAAGCTATATACATTTTACAAATGTATGCAATATATGTAATGCTGCATTTTTTTTTTCCCCTCTCCATTTTTCTGCAGGTCTTGGCTGACATTCAAAGAAGCACTTATACATTTTTCAGTTCCTTCATGTTCAGTGAAAATGAATTTCTTCTGAAGCCCATGCTCCAGAATTTGCTTTTTCTTCACTGAACCCTTTTGCAGATATTTAAAATTCTTATGAACAAACTAAAAATACAGTTTTTTTGTATGGGTTAATTCAGACATCTATGGAGATTTTCAATAGAAAGTCACTTCCTACAGGTGAAAATGAAGGCCAGCTACTGGGGTTCTGTGACATCCCATCAATTTTTAACAGCAGAGGGTTGTTTTTTTTTTTTTATTGAACATGCACATAAATTTGAAGAGGTCAAAATAATTTTCTATACATTTAAAAACTTCCACAAAATCTTGCAGTTCTTATCATGTATCTCTCCTTGTAGGAAAGCACTGTGCATGGGAAACAAATTGGACCAGACAGATGAAATAATGAGAAAGAAGAGGATAGACAAGGGATCCTGGGCTTCCTCTTGCCTGGCTGTGAACAGAGACAATTAACCTTTTCTCTTCCAAGTTCAAACATATGTGTGCTGCTGAGGTCTGCCAGGGTGCCTTGTTTAACTTCAGTATTTTTTTCCACTCTCTTCTGTATTATCCTTTACTTCTTGCAAAGGACACACATAAAACCTCCTGTCTCTGCCTTCCTTGCTCAGCTGGCTCTCATGGTCTTAGAATCATAGAATCAAACAGGTTGGAAGAGACCTCCAAGCTCATCCAGTCTAACCTATCACCCAGCCCTAGCCAATCAACTAGAGCATGGCACTAAGTGCCCCATCCAGGATTTTCTTCAACACATCCAGGGACAGCAACTCCACCACCTCCCTGGGCAGCCCATTCCAATGCCAATCACTCTCTCTGTCAAGAGCTTCCTCCTAACATCCAGCCTAGACCTCCCCTGGCACAGCTTGAGGCTGTGTCCCCTTGTTTGTTTGCTGGTTGCCTGGGAGAAGAGACCAACCCCACCTGGCTACAACCTCCCTTCAGGTAGCTGTAGAGAGCAAGGAGGTCTGCCCTGAGACTCCTCTTCTGAAGGCTGCACAGCCCCAGCTCCCTCAACCTCTCCTCCCAGGGCTGTGCTCCAGGCCCCTCCCCAGCTTTGTTGCCCTTCTCTGCAGTACCTCAACATTCATCTTGAATTGAGGGGCCCAGAATATCCCTGCTATTGTTGATGCAGGACAGTGCTGGAGGCATTGAATCACCATAGAATCTAGAACTGTAAAATCCCACTCAGTCTCATCTGCTGCAGAGGGGATTCCCCCTAAGTAAGGATCATTTCTGGCTTTTGGGTGGATGAAGGTACCTCAGAGTGCATTAGTGCGATGGGTTGGGATTTTAATCTCATTGTCTGTTGAAACTTAGTATTGTCACACTTGTGGTCCAGGCAACCTTTTTTTTCATGTCACAGGTGGTCAGGTTGGTGATGAGGTAGGGGCAGGTCTTGTCACATGCAGCCCCTAACATGATCTCTGGTGGCTCAGTAGCTGAGAGACCTGCAGGGTGCAGGTGGCTTGTGCCCCTGCCACTGATGTAACTAGTGACTCCACAGAGATTTTGGCAGGAGCATGCCCCTGGTTTTGCATCTTCTAGTGGTGTCAGAGATGTCTGTGTAGATCAGAGGTCTCTTCCAATCTTAATGATTCTAAGATCAACAAGTACAACTGGAGCAGGGACTATCTTTTTGCATCTCTTCACAGTGCCACAGGAGCAGAATTAGTGTTTTTAAAAACGTTATTAGAAATATTTTAGTTACTTTTGGGGATGTATTTGATAGCAGTCAAGGGCTTGGATTTCAAATGCTGAATTACTTTTAAGAAATAAAACTCCCGTGGAAATAAATGGTTGTGTCTTCTATTTGAAGTCCCAGCCAGTCTGAAATTTCCACAGCAAAGAAGCTGCCTATGTAAGGAAAAACATAATTAAGAGATTTAAGCTGAAGAATAATCTTCTTGTCCAGGATGTATTTGTAATTGCACTGTTGTTGGAACAGGGATGGAGGGAGGAAGAGTTATCCAATGAAACCAGAACTGTTCTCTTTTGTTTTCAAACCAGAGTTGTCTGTCTGAGCAGAAAGAAAGAACTGTGCTTGATTTTAATGTCTGTTTTACAAAAGTAATTAGGATATGTAAAACAGGATTGGTGCAACTGAGAAGCAAAACTTGACAGTAACCACAGTTTGAAGGAAGCTTCTTAGCTCTGCAACCTAAGTGTGCTGTGCTATGCTATCAGCAGCTGCTTCAAAATGCTGTTTGAATTGAAACTTGACTCTGCTGTTGCTGGAACACAGTCATGAAATGATGCCCAGAATGAGATTTAATTCAGTGATCAGGAAACTCGTCCGAGGGTGGGATGCAGGACTGTTAAAGGAGCTCTTCATGCTTTGAGGCACTGTGAGGAAAATGCCCACAAGAGAAATGAACCCAGGTTGTTAAAACAGATCAGTGTCAGATTTTCTTTGAGCCAAAGTATGGAATGAAAGGGAGCGATGTTACTGATTGAAAGGAAACAAGTAGCTGCAGAAACAGTCTTATTTGTGTGTTGTAATTATGTTGGAGCCAATGCAGGCTGCATCTGGATTCCTTACTCACCAAAAAGACCAGACTTTAGTGGTAAGTCTTAAGAGTTTCTTAACCTTTATAAAATGTCCTCGGCAGGAAGGGGAATGAGGTAACCAAAGATACAACAGGGTGGTTGATGTTCTGTCTGTCTACATCCTAGCTTGTGTATGCTGTGCTGGTGGTGGGTCCATGATGGACCCCCACAGACAGACATTATGTTGCCCCAGGACAGAGTGGGCACCACGTGAGTGAGGCTTCCACTAATGGAGAGTGGTTACTCTGAAACAAAAGGTTTAAACAACAAAACAAAAGGTTCACTGCAGGAGGAGAGGTATTTTACTTAAGAAAAATAACTGAGGTGTTGGAAACTGTTTGAAGTTGTGCCACACTTTCATGGAAGCCAAGTTGTCTTCAGAGAAGTGGCTCCTTTCTTTGGCTGCTCTAGCCAAAAGAAGTGCTTAAAGTCACAGAGAAGACAGTGACAGCCCCTGAGTGTGTCTTGTTTGGCAAGCACTACTGGGAGCGATGGTAGGCAATGCCACTGTCAAATAGAGCAGCTTTAATGGAACTTGATGGAGCAGACTGCTGATCTCAGCTGCAGGAGAGAGACTACAAGAATTGGCAAACTGTAAATGTTATCCTAAAAACATGCCCTCAGATATGGGCTGGAGGCAGGGGGAAACCCCCACTTTTTCCATTTCAGGCTGAGCAGAGTTGTTTGAGTGCTTGTTGTCTGAGTACATTTTATAAGATTATCTTGAGGATTTTTAACCTCTTGGTTATTTTAAATAGCAGTGGAAAAACTCCAGGATCAGGCTTGCTTATACAAATTCAAATATGGAGAATGATTGTGTGTTGTGCAGGGTATGTGCTGAGCTGAATCCCTTTCTAGGTGAGTAAGATGGCTTCTCTGATCAGTCGTGATTATGCCTAAGTCCTGGAGGACTTCTAAGTACCTCTGGATCTGTTTAGCTTTCTATATCAAACGTCTTTTTCCTTCTGGTAGTGACAGCAACTCTTCTGGTACCCAGAACACTTCTGGTTTTCATGTACTGTGCACACAAGGCCTAGTGAATGTGGTGAAGGGAAGGCGACTTCATTTGCTTCTCTGTCTCTGCTCAAGACACTTTTGTACCTTACCCAGCCAGAATTTGTTGGGATGGAAAGTAGAGGGCAGATATAAATAGCACTATACAGAGAAGCTAAAAGTAAATGTTCATTTAATTGTCTTCTCTATGAACACATGAGAATGAATTGGGCATCTGCCCTTTCTGTGTGCATGTAGCCTTGATGTAATTGGGCACCGTGCGGGTAACCGAGTTACACCAACAGGCTAGCACCTCTGTCCCAGTTCAGAACTCTGCTGTGCTGGCTGCTTTTTAATTTTGCTTTGTTTCCTCCTTCCTGCCTTCCTTGCCCTTCGGTTTCCTCCTTCCTGCCTTCCTCGCCCTTCAGTTTCCTCCTTCCTGCCTTCCTCGCCCTTCGGTTTCCTCCTTCCTTCCTGCCTTCCTCGCCCTTTGGTTTCCTCCTTCCTTCCTGCCTTCCTCGCCCTTCGGTTTCCTCCTTCCTTCCTGCCTTCCTCGCCCTTCGGTTTCCTCCTTCCTTCCTGCCTTCCTCGCCCTTCGGTTTCCTCCTTCCTTCCTGCCTTCCTCGCCCTTCGGTTTCCTCCTTCCTTCCTGCCTTCCTCGCCCTTCGGTTTCCTCCTTCCTTCCTGCCTTCCTCGCCCTTCGGTTTCCTCCTTCCTTCCTGCCTTCCTCGCCCTTCGGTTTCCTCCTTCCTTCCTGCCTTCCTCGCCCTTCGGTTTCCTCCTTCCTTCCTGCCTTCCTCGCCCTTCGGTTTCCTCCTTCCTTCCTGCCTTCCTCGCCCTTCGGTTTCCTCCTTCCTTCCTGCCTTCCTCGCCCTTCGGTTTCCTCCTTCCTTCCTGCCTTCCTCGCCCTTCGGTTTCCTCCTTCCTTCCTGCCTTCCTCGCCCTTCGGTTTCCTCCTTCCTTCCTGCCTTCCTCGCCCTTCGGTTTCCTCCTTCCTTCCTGCCTTCCTCGCCCTTCGGTTTCCTCCTTCCTTCCTGCCTTCCTCGCCCTTCGGTTTCCTCCTTCCTTCCTGCCTTCCTCGCCCTTCGGTTTCCTCCTTCCTTCCTGCCTTCCTCNCTGCCTGCCTCGCCCTTCGGTTTCCTCTTTCCTGCCTGCCTGCCTCGCCCTTC